>RCUC01157059.1:0-57154 GCA_003697995.1 Taxidea taxus jeffersonii | reverse complement strand
GGGACACAAATACAAAACATCTCTTTCATCTAGGGTGTTTTGAGTTTTGGTTAACAGAGCAGTAGCAATAGGAGGTGTACAGACTTGACAGACTTAATATTTGGTGAATGTAAGATTGTGTGTAATGTTTCTGCCAGGGGAGGTCACAGAGGGCTGGTAAGAGTTAAAGAAAAAGCTTTTTTAAAAAAAACCAACCAAGGGGAGCCTGGGCGGCTCAGTGGTTAAAGCTCTCTGCCTGCCTCTCTGCCTACTTGTGATCTCTGTCTGTCAAATAAATAAATAAAATCTTTAAAAAATAAAAAACCCAACCAGAAGTGTGGGGTTTCATTTTTTATTATTTCCTTGTGCTTAAATTGTAATCATGGTCATCTTACAAGTCTTAAAATTTTTGAGAATAGTGACAGAAGCAGAATATTGAAAAAGCCACAAGTTTAAGGAAAGGCTGTATGCATTTTAAAACTAATTGCTCAAAGCATGGTTGGGGGGAACATCATTTTTTGAAGGGAATCAGTTTGATCTCTGTTACTATTAACTCTACCTGAATTTGACCTAATAAAAGTAATTTTTTTTGGATTTTATTAGCAGTTGACTTTTATATCATAGCATATTATCTTATACCTGTTACGGCCACTGTTAAAACTGAGATCTGAGGGGTGCCTGGGTGGCTCAGTTGGTTGAGTGACTGCCTTCAGCTCATGTCATGATCCTGGGGTTATGGGATCGAGTCCCACATCGGGCTCCCAGCTCCATGGGGCATCTGCTTCTCCCTCTGACCATCCCTCTGCTCTCTCTCTGTTTTTCTCTCTCTCTCTCTCTCTCAAATAAATAAGTAAATAAAAATTTAAAAAAAACTGAGATCTGAAATAGTTTACTTCAGACTGTTTTTCCTTCCTGAATTAGAACTTTAATCTTTTTTTTTTTTTTAAGATTTTATTTATTCATTTGGGAGAAGGGAGTGCAAGAGCACAGGCAGAGGAAGCAGCAGAGGGAGAGGGAGAAGTGAACTCCCTGCTAAACAGGGAGCCTGATGCGGGGCTTGAGCCCAGGAGCCCAGGATCATGACCTGAGCTGAAGGCAAACACTTAACTCACTGAGCCACCCAGGGACCCCAGAAGATCTGTCTTTAAGAATTACCACAATCGGGTTTTTTGAAGGTATGAAAGGAAAATCATATAGTTTGTGAAAGAAATACTCATTTGACTCTTCATCTCAAAACAGTATTTGAAAATGGGTCTTTCAGGGGCAAGCCGGCTGACTCAGAAGAGTAGGCGATTCTTGATCTCGGTATTTTAAGTTCAGGCTCCACATTGGGTGTAGAGATTACTTAAAAATAAAGTCTGTAAACAAAATAAAAAAGAAAATGGATTTTTAATTATCAGATCCTGTTGTTGGGAGTTCCTAGTGGAGCTCCTTCAGTAGACACCATCTGCCATGATGTGTCTGCATTTTTTAGATAATACTGTATTTTAAAATCTAGTTTGCACATTTATGGTTCTAGAGAGAGACGACGACGACGAAGTAGGAGTGGCACAAGATCTCCTAAAAAGCCTAGGTCACCTAAAAGAAAATTGTCTCGCTCACCGTCTCCTAGGAGGTAAGAATGTTGGTGCTACGGATCTGTACTTTCTACATCTCAGAAGCTGTCAGTTTTTATTTTAAAAACTCTCCTCGGCTTTTTTTCCTTTTCAAAAATTAAAGTGCTTAAGGTATGCTGATATATTTCTTTTCTGCTTGAGACTGTTATCATAAAAAGTGTTTAGGATCAGGCATTTTTAGACCTGTAACCAGTTATAGTCGTCTTGCCTGTATCACTAGTGCACAACTTGTATCTGGCATTTTGAAATGGGTCTTTGTTGTTCTTCATGTCATGTGAACTTGGGTCAAGGTCACCGTCTGAACAACTTTAAACCTACTGCTACACTTACGGGTGAAATTTCTTGAGTGATTCCTTTAAAGCATCTTTTTTTGAGAATATTTTTCTGTCATCCTAGACATAAAAAGGAGAAGAAAAAAGATAAAGACAAAGAAAGAAGCCGAGATGAAAGAGAACGATCAACAAGCAAGAAGAAAAAAAGTAAAGATAAGGAAAAGGATCGGGAAAGAAAATCAGAGAGTGATAAAGATGTAAAAGTATGTTTACAAACTAATTTACTTTGATATTTGGGGTAGTGCTGGTATTTTTTTAAGAACTGATTTTTCTGGGAAGACGTTTACTTTTTTTATTCTCCTTGGCAAAGCAGGTTACACGGGACTACGATGAAGAGGAACAAGGGTATGACAGCGAGAAAGAGAAGAAAGAGGAGAAGAAGCCAACAGAACCAAATTCCCCTAAAACAAAAGAATGCTCTGTGGAAAAGGGAACTGGTGATTCACTAAGAGAATCCAAAGTGAATGGGGATGATCATCATGAAGAAGACATGGATATGAGTGACTGAATATTGCCTCCGTGGGAATCCAACTGTATACATGCATCAGTGTCATTCCTTTGTGTGATTTCTTAATGCTATATTTGTTCATCTCAAACCTAGATGTATACAGCTCTGAGTTATAAATGGTTATAAAGCTCCTGATATTGGTATTAGTTATTTACATCCAAAAGCTTTTAGAAAATGATACATGAATAACCAATTCTTGACATGGTGAAATCTGATTAACCAAGCAGTTTTACTATTCTGGTGCTGCTTCATAACAAAAATGAAAAGCTGCATGCATCTACAGCAGGCATGGATTGTTTATGTTGTATGATCTCCTTTATTAAGTAAGTTCACTTATAGTATTTCTAGAATTTGATTCATTGCCGTAATAGAGCCATGTAGGGAATGCACTGATTGCATGTTAATTGTGGCAGGAATATCCTAAATGTCATTAAAATCCTCCAACATGATGGATCTACTTATGGTCTTGTTTGTTGACATGACAGATTAACAGTCTTATAGTTACATCTGAAGATAATCCTTTAAGCCTTGTGGCTAAATTTTTGTGGCTTTTGTTTAACTTTGAAAGGTTATATATGCACTAACCTTTTTTGATGGCTGATTAGGCTTTAATTACAGAAACAAGATTTCAAATGAAACTGTCTTTGGCAGTGAGTAAATAGCATATTTTGAAGTAGAGTTGTATACTTTCTCATAAGGTGTTTGGGAATTTTTTTTCCTGAAATAATTTATTCCACATCTACATCAGTGAAAGCTGCCTATCCTGAGTCCATCTGTAAAAGAAAGTTTTCTCTTGTCCTGATTTTCAATTTTCCACTTTTATTAATTTGTTTTAATCTCAGTGTTGGAAAAAGGGGGTAGTGCATTTTAAATTGACCTTCATATGCTTTTAAAATAAGACAAATCTACTTGATAATGTACTTTTTATTTGATCTCAAGTTGTATAAAACCAATAAATTTGTGTTACTGTTACTGCAGTAGTAATCTTATGCACACAGTGATTCATGTTAAATGCAAAGTAGTTAGGCAACTGTTTTCTTAGTTACAGGAGTTTCAAGCTTCACTTTTGTGCAGTATAAACAAAAGTAGGCTACAGTCTGTGCCATGTTGATGTACAGTTTCTGAAATTGTTTTACAAGACTTTGATAATAAAACCCTTAAACTTATGTTCATGTTCCTGTAAAACTGTATTTGTATTTATTTACGCTGTTGAATGTATGACATTTACCTCATTCATTTTACAAATCAAGATCTTTCCTCCTTCAATCCACATATTTAAATATAAGATGAACTCCATCACTGTAGCAGTCAGTTAGTTGCCATCAGAATTGTCAAAGTTGGCTTTATTTCTATCGAAAGCAGTCTTAGTGTATTTTTATTTCTCATATTCTGGGTGTAGGAATGGGGTTAAGTAAAGCAGTGAACTTTAGGACAAATGATCCCACCTATATCTAGTAAATTTCTATTTTCAGTGAAATATAAATACTTGCCTTTTCTGGAATAGTATAGAAATTGTCAATGGTATGTATCTACTGTACAGTACTAAATAGTATATTTATTCATTTTATGAAATACTCTTGATTAGTGTTTGAGTGGCTGGCATTATGGGAGGAAATGAGACTTGGAATTGTAGGTTTTATGCAAGTTTGAGTATAACTTTTTTTTAACTGAAATGCCATATAGAAAAGCAGCATTGTTTTTACAGTTTGTAGTAAGTAGCTTTTTAAAGATTTTATCAAAAGGAATTTTGTCTATATTAAGTAAGTTCTAGTAACAGCCCTCTATTAATCATTGCACTTTTTTAAACACAAAATTGAACACAAATGACATTTGTTTAAACTTTCAGAAACTTTTTTAGTAGATAAAGGTTGAACCCTATGATCCTGCCATTTTTGTAAGTGAAAAAACAAGTAATATTGGCAGTTTCACATGGTTAAGCCTAATATTAAAGCCTATTCCCTCACTTAATCTCCGAATACAAATATATACTAACTTTAAAAAGCAATTAAGAAATTTTGCGCTTTAAAATAATGTCACTGACTTAAGATGCTAACAGCGAAGGGAATCCACACTTAGGTTATTTTTCAGTGAACATATTATGCACAAAGGTAGGGTTCCACTGGGACATAAGCCTTTAACACATAATCAGTTAAAATCAAGTGAATACTGCCTCCACGCTTGAGTTTTGTTCTGTATTTGGTAGTAAAAATGATAAAAAATAAAAGTGGTTTTGTTAGAAAAATGTTTGTCCTATTTATTTACTTAAATTCTTCAGCAATAAATGAGAAGTAGTAGGCTGTATGAGAGTCTGGCCATGTGTTTTGGTGGTTAGAAAAACACTGTAGCCCTGTGCCTGGGTCAGTACATGCTACTTGTCATTTGATTATGGAGCTTTTCAAAAGTATACAATAATTTGGGGAAATGTTTTAGCAGAAGCTCTAAGATAAATTGTGCGCAGATACAGCTTTGAGAAGGTATGTTTTCCTTTTTGTGAAGGTGGATTTTGGATAAGCCTAGTGATTATATACTATGTGGAACATAGGAAAATGTTAGGTGCTTGGGGGAAAGAAAAACTGGAACTATAACAGTAAGTTTTCCTTAATCTTGGTGTCGCATCTTAGAGTTGAGTAAGGTTCTGTTGGTATCAGCATGGACACACCAACTTCTCTAGCAAAACTACCAATTTCTCCAGTTGGGCACTAGGTTGTATACTTAGGGGGCCATGCTGTTTGAAGATTGGTAGGCCTCTTTCAAATTGGAATTGAAATTGTTACTTTTGTCTCTAAACTAATGAATTTCATCCATGTTCTATATAAATTACTTCTCTGTAATCAAGTACATATGCTTGTGTTTATTTTAGCTAAATATGGATGTAGCAGAAATGCTACTGGTACTTTTAAGAGCATCCAGAATATGTCTATTATTAAGGCTTTATTGTCAGAAGCACCTTTCTAAATGAGACCAATCTGGAGTTGCAGATTGAGTCTGCTTTATTTAGTTTTAATTATTTTTGTTGCTATTTTCATTTTATAATGTCAAAGTCTATATGCAATGCATTCAGACCTTCTTTAGCAAAATAACTCGGGTGTGAACCATGCTAATTTACCAGTGGGAATTCTGTAAGAATATACAAAGTGTATAGTAGATGTAACTGGTAAAGAATTCACAGAGAAAGGATCTGACAGAACTAATTCATTTATAAAGATGTCCTTAGACAAAGGGAAGTGACATGTTCCCATTCTTTTCAAGTTATCACCGTGTAAGGGTTTTTTTTCCCCCAGTGCACTATCACTAAAATGTTTGTCTTTTTTTTTTTTTTAAGATTTTATTTATTTATTTGACAGAGATCACAAGTGGGCAGAGAGGCAAGCAAAGAGAGGAGGAAGCAGTCTCCCCGCAGAGCAGAGAGCCCGATGTGGGCCTCGATTCCAGGACCCTGGGATCATGACCTGAGCCAAAGGCAGAGGCTTAACCCACTGAGCCGCCCAGATGCCCCCCCTCCTTTTTTTTTAAAGAAAGCTAGTTAGCTAATGTATGATTTGTGCACAGAAATCAAAGGTCCAGGGTCATGTCTGGAATGTAATACCACTTTTCAGTTATCTCAAGATACAATTTTACTGGTTAACCAAATGAAAAATCTGCCTTTTTTCATTCACTGTGAAAGTTAAAATTTGCTTACTTAAATATCAAGTTTTGGTAGACAAGCACCATGTTGGTTAAAAATGTTTTTCTTGTAAGTGTTCAAAGGAGCAGAATCACTAGAAACAACCAACCTTTATTACAGAGGTTTGACCTTAACTGTGAGGGCTGCTTAAGTAGTCTCAAAGGTGTTTGTCGTCTTTGTATCTGATGCTGGAGATTCAAGCCCACAGGCAGTCTACAAGAGAAGATGGATAGTTGGAGGAGTAAGAATACATGGAACCACAAACAAGAGCCAGAGCCCACAAGGATGGGCTGAAACTTGAGTCAGGTCTTGTTTTCTTCTGCCCTCGGTGGCAGGGGTGTCCCAAGGAAGCCAGGACCCTTTGTGGTGAAGGTAAACACCCATTGGCACATTAGTCTGAGAAGCTGAGGGAGGATCTACAGGAAGGTGGGGCAGTTGGTAGGCCCTGCTACCACTTCATCATCCCAAAGGGGTCAGCAGAGAAGCCACAATGTATATAAGCTACAAAATTTCTGCTTCCCTTCTGCCCTACAGAATTCCAACGCTACCCACACTCATTATTTAAAACACCTCAGCCAGTCGTCGTTGGGCACCATCAGTGACCAAGAACTCTATGGGATGTACAGATAATGTAAATGGTGGGTTTATTATTTTGTTTTTATATTACACCAAGTTTTAACTTTAGGCTAGTCATTTACACCAGCAAAACACAAATTTAGGAACGATTGTCAAGTGCCTTCCTTTAAAACCCTTACGAGATTTTGCTTCAGTATTTATAGGTCCTATGGCAAATGTGAAATTGTAATTCTGTATACCCTAGATGCCATTGTGGCTTAAAGTACTATTGTAAACTGAGCTATAAAAGCTTCAAAAGTTCATCACTGGCTACTTTAAGGATGGTCATATGATCTGAAAAATATATTAATAGTTGAGATGGTGGCCTAGGACACCTATTGCCCCAGATTGCTGACAAGAAAATGCTTTGCAAGGGTTATTTTTGCTAATTGATAGTATACAAATGATGGGCTTTTAGAAAGTTTAATTTTGCTGTCTTTACAAGTGATTTAACACTTTCTATGCAATTATCTCTGGGGTGAGTTTCACTGTCATCTTTGAAATTTCCCATAGTTTCAAATATAGCAACTTTGGTAAGGATGCATTTTGTTAATTTTGCAAAACATGGTTAAGGTACTTTTTGCTAGAGTTAACAGCAGAGAAATACTGTGCTCCATGCTAATCAATAATTCTCACTCAATTTTAAAGACTAGAATGCTAGTAGCAGGACTTCAAATTCACCTAGTTTTCTACTAGAAATCTTTCTCAACCATGTTATTTGCCAATTAAAAAAAAAGCAGCAGGAAGCATTCCTTAATTCAGTATATCCTGAAAATATTTACTTCCCTTTTGTAGACTCAAAACAGGATCTTCGCCCTAGAATTACTGAGAACTGGGGAGAAGGCTCACTAAACATTTACCATCATCCCCTCAGGTATGAATAAACAATTTACATGATTATTACCAGGAAAACCCATTTTTATGTCAGTGGGGCTCAACACCAGTCCTAAGCAGGAGAAAGAAACGATAGCAGACACTCGAACAACATGGGTTTGAACTGTGCAGCTCCGCTGACATGCAGATTTTTCTGATACACTACATACAGTACTGTAAATATTTTCTTTTATGATTCTCTTAACATTTTTCTCTACTGTAAAAATACATAATACATACAATGTACAAAATGTGTTAAACAATTTTATCAGTAAGGCTTCCAGTCAACACTAGGCTATTAGTAGTTAAGTCTGGGGGAAATCAAAAGTTACATGGATTCTCGACTGTGCATCGCACTCCTAGCCCCTACGTTGTTCAAGGGTCAACTATACACAGCTTTTCAGCTTCTGTTGGATGTCAGCTTCTCTGAAATGTGTTAATTTCCAGACCATCATATGTGCCTGTACTCAAAGTCATCACAGCATCTGCTTTATGTGCCCCTTTTATGAAATCTGACAATTCACTGTATTTGAATACTACAGACAGGCAAACTGTCTCTAGGGAAAAATTTTCTTGAAGATAAGTACTAGTGGCAGGAATACTGAGCACTTCTGAAGGACCACTGAAAGTGACCATTTTATAGTCTCCCAAGTTTGAACAGTTTCTTCAATCACAAATGGAAGAAATATAGGATTTTATGGACTTCTACAAAATCTAAATTTTCATGTGCAATTATCAAAATATATGCTGTTTTGATCTACTTACGTGAAATATGGCATACATAGAGCTTTATCAATTGGATTAAAAGGCACATTTTGAAAAGTCTAATATTGTGAAAAGTTTATTTGCATTAATTAACACCTTGTTTTCACCATCGTAAGAGATACATTTGCTTTTCTTTGTGATCAGATAAAAGACATTTTGGAATGGATAATCTACTATTCTTTATGAAAGAAAAAGATAAGAGTTAAAAACAAAATCCAAGTGCAAAAGTTTTCAGTAGTCTTCCTACCTCCAGTGTACCCCAGCAAAATATTCACAGTTTTTAGGAAATTGATAAATCACAAGCTGCAATTTACCATGTTTCTTCTCCACTAAATTGTCTGTACGTGTGAAAAAAATCTGCGGTATATTCCTGAAGAATACCATATTCCCACAAAGTCAGGGAGCCTACAAGCAACAGTGATTACTACCATTCAGTGTCTCACACTTCAAATAATCATAGGATAATTCAATCTCCAAGTCACTTATCAACAAGCATTCCCAAAATAATAGGGATTAACTTCTATTCAATAAACCTAATCTGGGTTTACCAACTCGTTCCACAAAATTCAACAGACCCACATATGGTAGTAATTGGTCTTTGAATTTTTAACTGTGATTACTTCATTATAAAATGTATTTAATAAAATGTCAACATATGCAATGTAGTATGTTTGAGCATGGAAGATGCAGCTTTAAAGATGTTTATTATAAAATTTTCTTATGGTTGATGCTTTGGATTTTTAAATAAATCCTCTCTTCAATAAAAGTCTCTAAATTCATTCAAATTATTTAAAATCCTGGAAAAAGTTTAAACTATTGGTCACTCTACAAAATTTGACAGATGCATTCTGACACATTTATCTGGATACATTTAAAAAACATTTCTTTAGCTAAGCTCTTTAATACAACATAACATTTTGTGACTGTTATACATTATTCTTCCTAGTTTATTTTCAGTCTTGGACCTTCAAACCAACTTGGAATAAATATGAAAAATTTTAAATGCAAAAATGAGTAATGCATGATTTCACTTTGGAGATTAAAATCAATAAATATTTTCTTATGACTTAAAAAAATAAACAGTAGGAATTGTCAATCCTGTGTATATATCTGGAATTTAGCTTGTAACAAATATATTCTGTTAGCATATAAAATGTTTTTACCTTACTTTGAAAGCTTTAAATATGTAGGGATGTCCAAAATATGTGGGTTGTTTTTTTAAAACTGACATGAATGCATCCATATTCCATTAAAAGCAAACAAAATAATCAGAATGATTTGCACTTATTAGGAAGCAAGTTTAAAAATTTGGAGTTATTTTTTAAAGTGCTGAGATCTGGAAGAGGAATATCTTTAAGCATGCTAGCCATACCTTATCATGAACACAAAAAGGACTTTTAAACTCAAGTTTAGAAAAAAAAAAAAAAATAGAGGTCCTATGAAAGGAAGATTAGTAACAAACATTTTCCAGTGAAGAAAGAATTCAGGTAAAAACAAATAGCACCACAATGAATTGCACTAAGGTGCTAAAGGAGGTACCTTATTCCCTGCAGAGTGAACGCTCCTTCTGAAATGTATTGCAACATATAAATGCAACTGTTTAATGGTTACCATTTGGTTCATTCATCTACAGAAAACTGCATTCCTTCTAGTTCATTATATTGAACAAACATTCAAATTACTGAACTATACATAATGTTACATAGTTTACATTTTATGAAAACAAAGCTTGAAGGAATATTTGTGAATGTCATCTTGCATATAAGATGACAAGTTTAAAAGGGCTTCATATCTCTTAAGACATTTAATTTATGTTAATGGTCCAGGAGTGTTTTAGATATAGATATAGATATAGATATATTTATATGCATATATATTTCAACAAGAAGTGTAAAAATTTTTAAAAACAAATCACAGCACTTATAGCTGTTTTACATAAGTACTCAGGGTCATTAAGATGTCAAACTATTACACTTATAATATGTATATTTTTAAAAAGACTGAAAATGGCACATCAGGAAACTTGCTGCACTTCTTTTTAAAGGCCCGCTTCATAATATCATATTACTGATGTGTTGATTCAATGTAATTCCCTTTTCTTCTCAGAACATTTGTCCCTTCTGTTTGGATTCACTTCTGGGGTCTCTGTATTTTCTTTCCTTGGTTAGATGACATCATTTTCCATGTCAGTTAAAGATCAGGAAAACGGCTCGGGTCTTCCTTATAGTCATCAGGTATAGTAAAGATGGAGCCATCAAATTCATCATATCGAAACTCCTGAAAAGTCACAGTGGCTGTGATCGTAGGAAACACGGGAATATCTAGAGATGAAAATTAATGATAATATTGTAAAATAAAATGCTTATCTATTTATAGACTACAAATACTATTAGAGAAAACCATATTCCTTAAAATGTAAAGAAGTATTACTGAAGGACCTGACAGATCCTAATATATGTCCAATAGTGAGTGTATCTATTTTGGAGAAGGGTTTTTTATTGGTGAAGAGAGAAAGACATCAAGGCATTAAGAATCACATCAAAAACACAAGTTCTCACTGCTTCCCGATCTTAAAACTGTAATGCCAGATTCCATAAGTCTTTCTTATCTTTTTCTTTCTACATACATTTGTACTTTTTTCATTCTGGCATCCTTTCTATTCATATTATAGCATACATACTGTTCTGACTCTGAGCTATTTATTTTCATCCTAATACAAAAGAAACACATTAATCCCTTGTTTTAAAATACTAAATACAATCCATCACTTAGATATATGTGATAAAAGGTCTCATCAGAATTGGAGTAATATCATACCAACATAGCCTAACTTTTTTTTATATAAAATATATTTCTCACTGAAATTACAGTGAAATCCAACATTAAAAATGGTCAAATACATTAATCACTCTCCTTAGTTTTATCCCTAATATGAGTTTTTAGAAAGGGTTCTGATTCCTATAAATCATTTAATTCACGGTCTTCAGGGATTTCACCTACAAAATAAACTCTAAAGCTTCCTTTAAAACCCTGAAATGATCTATGAAGCTAAGGTGAGTGTCTGTCTAGAATAACGGCGAAGAGTAAATCGTTTCAAGGCTAGTATTTTACTGAAGAAAGTAATATTCTTCTGAAAAAAAAAACAAAAACCACACACAAATCTACATAAAGATAATAGAGTTTCCCTGGTGGGGGTGGGGAGTGGTGATCATCCATGTGTATAGTATATTAGTTACAAATGCTGTCCTAACTCAGGGGTCAGCAAAGTAAGGCCCATTGCCTGGCCTGTTTTTGTAAGGTCTATGAGCTAACAAAAGATTTTACATTTTTTAATGGTTAAAAAACACACACACACAAAACAGTATTTCATGCTGATAAAATTATATGAAGTTCAAAATCCAGTGTCCCTAAATAAAAGTTTATTGGAACACAGGATGCTATTCATTTACTTATTGTCTATGGCTGCTTTAGTTTTCCAACAAGAATTAAGTAGTTGTGACAGAAACCATATGGCCCGCAAAGCCTAAAATATTAACTACTCTTCAGAAAGTTAATGATCCATTTTAGGCACTGGAAACAAGGGAACAAAACAAGTGAACAAGAGGAAAAAAATCATGCATTTATGGAGATTATATTCTGGTTGCGAGACATAGTAAGTAAAAAGTATCTGTGACTAAAGATAAACAAAAGTAAAGCATGGTAGGCTGAAAGGAGTCTCAGTGTTGAAGTAAGAGCTCTTGAACAGGATGGTGTTAAGAAAACCTCGATAAAGTGACCTTTCATCAAAGACCTGAGATATGAACCATACAGTTGTCTATAGCAAAAAAATCCCAAGTAGAAGGAACAAGTATAAACGCCCTAAAAAAGAAAGTGTCTGGCGTATACTGGGAACAGCTAAGAGACCAGTGTGGCTAAAAGCCGAGTGAAGGGAAGACGAACAGGAGAAAGGGGATGAGAAACAGAAACCCAGACCAAATGGGGCTTAGATCAAAAAGTATTTGGCTACTAATTCTCTGGATGAAATGGAAAACTAATGGAAGGCTGTGAGTAGAGTAGTAACATGCTTTGGCTTAAGTTTTCACAGCTGTCATGAGAATATAATGGAGGCTGACCAGAGTAAGATATAATGGAGGCTGCTCCAAAGGAGCAGCAGACATCGAGAGAGAACTCTATCAAAAAAGTCAGAGGAAATATGAAGAAAGACTATCATTCACGGGGACAAGGACTCTAGAGAAAACAGAGTCAAATCTCGGTGAGATTAAGAACGGTAACAGAAAAGTGTCCAGTAGATTTAACAATATGAATATCAATAATAAACACAGAGTGGAACTGATAAAGAAAATGTGCAATGCGCAGCTGGGCTATTTCTAGTTTGGAGCTATTACAAATGAATTCGACATCTGAACAAACATTTGATGTTGTCACATGTTTTATTTTGGCCATTCTGTTAGGTGTGTAAATTGATATTGTGGTTTTAATTTGCATTTCCCTAATGGTTAAAATAGTGGACATTGTTCATGTGCTTATTTTTCCATTTATATATCCTCTGGTGAAATGTCTATGTCTTCTGCCCTTTTCTAATGGGCCTGTTCATTCTGTTACTGATGAGTTTTAAAAGTTCTTGTGTTTTCTTTCTTTTAACTGGGTCTTTCACAGAGCAGTCTGCACTTTTGATAAAGTCCAATTCACTGATTTTTCTTTTTACACATCTTGTGCATCCTGTGAAGTCTAAGAACTCTTTGCTTAAACCTATATCCGCCCCTAATGCTTTTTGTTTATTTCCTAAAAGTTTTACAGTTTTATATTTTACATTTAAATTCAAGTCTATGATCCATTTTCAATTAATTTCTATATAAACTGCAGGACTTAGGTAGAGGTTCCTTGTTTTGCCTTTCGATGTCTAATTATGCCAGCATCATTTGTTGAACAGGCTATCTTTCCTTCTTTAACTGTTAATGCATCTTTATAAAAAAATCAGTTGTACAGATTTGTGAGGGTCTATCACTGAATTCTCTGTTCTGTTATGTTGATTTATACATTCATCTCTCAGCCTATACCACATAGCCCAGACCACTATAGCTATATAATAAATACTAAAACTGAGTAGACTACTCACATTTTATTGTTCTTTTTCTTTTTGTTTTTTAAAGATTATTTATTTATTTATTTGACAGACAGAGATCACAAGAAGGCAGAAAGGCAGGCAGAGAGTGAGAGAGAAGGAAACAGGCTCCCTGCTGAGCAGAGAGCCCAATGTGGGGCTCGATCCCAGAACCCTGAGATCATGACCTGAGCCAAAGGCAGAGGCTTAACCCACTGAGCCGCCTGGGTGCCCCATTATTCTTCTTTTTCAAAATTGTTTTGGCTATTGTTGTGGGTTGAATTCTTTCCCCTCCAAAGAAATATATGCTCTAGTCCTAACTCCTAGTACTTCAGAATGTGACTTTTTTTGCAGATAGGGTCTGTAATTTGCAGAAGTAATCAAGTTAAAAGTCATTATAGTTGTCCCTAATCCAATGGCCAGTGTCCTTACAATATGTGGGAATTTGGAGGCATATAGCAAGAACACCATGTGAAGATGAAGGCAAAGATTGGGTGATTCTTCTATAAGCCAAGGAAAATCGCCAGAACCCAGGGGAGGGGCACCTGGGTGGCTAGGCTCCGGTCATGATCCCAGGGTTCTGGCATGAGCCTGCTTCTCCCTCCCCCCCCCCCCCTAATTATGTTTCTTCTCTCACTGTCCCTCTCTCTCTCCGTCAAATTAATAAATAAAATCTTTTTTGAAAAAGAAGCAGCTAGGGGAGATGCATGGATAGCCTCAGAAGGCTATGAGAAAGCTCAGAAAATAAATTTCTGTTGTTTAAGCCACTCAGTTTGTGGTATTCTGTTATGGCAGCTCAAAAAACGAATACACATATTCTAGATTCTTTGCCTTCCCATGTAAATTTTAAAATAATATTGTCTATATCTACAAAAAAATATTATTGGGATTCTGACAAGAATTGTGTTAAATCTGTATAGCAATTTAACATCTTTCCTATGTTGAATTTTCTAATTCATGAGCATGGTGTATCTCTCCATTTGTTTAGATCTTCCTTTAATTTCTTTCATTAGTGTTATATAATTTTCAATATACAAATAATATACATGTTTAGGTAAAATCATGCCTAAGTATTTCTTAGCAATTGTAAATGGTATTTAATATTTAAATTTTGGTGTCTGTGTGTTCAATGCTAGTATACAGAAATACTATTGATTCTTATACATTTAATTTGTATCCTGCTATCTTGCAGAACTCATTAATTCTAGTTTTTGGTAGAAATGTTGGGATTTCTACTTATAGAATCATGTCTCTCTTACAAACAGAGAGGTTTTCTTTCTTTCTGCTCTGAATGCTTTTTTCTGCCCCCTTTCATTCCTTCTTGTGCTTATTATCCTTTTGATTTCTGCAGGGCCTGTAGTGTCATCCCATTTCATTCCTTATACTGATAATTGGTGTTTTCTCCCTTTTTTTAAAAATCAGTCTTGCTGCAAATCTGATTGATTTTATCAATCTTTTCAAATCTTTTCAAAGAACTGGCTCTTTGCTTCATTGATGTTGTAGATTTGTTTTGTTTTCTCTTTCCCTAATGCCTACTCTGTTATTTCCTTCTTTCTGTTGGCTTTAGGTTTATTTTGCTCTTCTTTCTCTACTATTGTCTAGTATGATTCTATTATGATTAATTTTTCACTCTTTTACAATTATTGAGGTTTGTTTTATGGACCAGGATATGGCCTATCTTCGTATATCTTCCATGCGCACTTGAAAAGAATGTGTATTTAGCTAATGCTGGGTAAATGCCAATTAGGTACTTTAGTTTATGGTATTGTAGAGGTATTCTATAACCTTGCTGATTTTGTCTAGTTGTTACATCAACTGTTTAGGGGAAAAGGGTGATGAAGTCTCCAATTATAATTGTAGATCTATTTTCTTTTCATTTCTGTTTTACCTATCTTGTAGCTCTATTGTTTGGTGCATATATATTTAGAATTGCTGTTCCTCATGAACTGATCTTTTCATCAGTAAATAATATCCTTATCTGTCTCTGGTAATTTTTTTTTGCTCTGAAATCTACTTTATCTAACATTAAGAGAGGTAGTTCTAAGGCACCTGGGTGGCTCAGTGGGTTAAGGCCTCTGCTTTCAGCTCCGGTCATGATCCCAGGGTCCTGGCATGGGACTCTGCTCAGCAGGGAGCCTACTTCCCCCTTTCTATCTGCCTCCCAGTCTGCCTACTTGTAATCTGTCTGTCAAATAAATAAATAAAATCTTAAAAAAAAAAAAGAGGTAGTCTTGTTATCCTTTGATTAATGTTTATATGAAACATCTTCCATCCTTTCGCTTTCAAACTTCCTATATCATATTTGAAGGCAGTTCCTTGAAGAGAACATATAGTTCATGTTTTTTTAATCTGTTTTGTCAATCTCTTTTAAATAGTCTATTTAGACTACTTACATTTAATGGAATTATTTACATATTAAGACTTAAGTCTGACATTTTATTTTCTTATTTGTTGTCTGTTTTTCATTTGTTTCCTTTTCTTATCTTTCTATAGGTTAATTGACTATTTTACAATTTCATTTATCTATAGTGTTTTTGAATATACCTCTTTGTGTAGCTTCTTTAGCTATGTGTGTGTGTGTGTGTGTGTGTGTGTGTAAAATGTATAGTCGTCTAGTGTCATCATTTTAGCAGTTCAAGTGAAGTAGAAAAACTCTTGCCTCCGGGACGCCTGGGTGGCTCAGTTGGTTAAGCGGCTGCCTTCGGCTCAGGTCATGATCCCAGTGTCCTGGGATCGAGTTCCACATCGGGCTCCTTGCTCGGCAGGGAGCCTGCTTCTCCCTCTGCCTCTGTCTACCTGTGCTCTCTCTCTCTAACTAATAAATAAATAAAATCTTTAAAAAAAAAAAAAAACAAAACCCTCTTGCCTCCCTTTATGTCCCTTCACCTTCTCCCCTTTACAAAAAAAAAAAAAATGTAAATAGAAAGTAACAATGGAGATAGATATAAAACTACACTTTCAAGTACCCTAGCTATGAAAACAAAGATTAAAGGCAAGTGCTGGGCAGGAAAGAGTAAAAGGGGTTATTTTACTTAGTTGGTTGAATTTTAAAGGGAGAAATAACTGAACAAAGCCTAACAGCTAAGACAGAAGCAGCAGCAGAGAAGGGAGTTTGAAGATAAAAGAAAAATATAGGGAAACTGATAGAACAAGGTTTTTAAAAGAGATGGAAGAACAGATCCATAGTACGAATGAAGAGATTATTCAAGCTAAGAAGAAAAGTACCACTTCCACTGAGATAGGAAATATAAAGAAAAAGATGAGACTTGGGACAAGAAAGTCTATATGGAGGATTGGGAATAACAGGGAGGTCTCATTTCTGATTGTCTTTTTTTATAACTAAGGAAGCAAAAATCATCTGCTCATACATGTAAGGAAGTGATGCAAGAAGCTGGGGACTGGTAAAAGAGGTTCAAATTTAGCCTTTGAGTAGAATGGAAGAAGCAAAAAGAGAAAAGATCATTCATAATTAGCATTTAAAGCTCTGATTTTGCAAACACAATTACCTTAACAACAATTTCTAAATTTTTACAATTTTCCCTCCCATTGTATTTTATAATAGGCTGAACACAGAAACAGAAATGGTGGAAGATTAAACAGACCCAGGGCTAGAGTTTTACAGGGTTAATTCAAAAGAAGGACAAAAAGACAAAAGAGAGAAAGGTAAACAAATTTCTGATAACTTTAATATGCAAACCAAAGATTATTAATCCCTTGTTAAGAATGTGGTTCTACATTAGAGAAATGCCTGCAAAGAAGTACTGTACACTTTTTTCCCCTTTCCACATAATCAAAATCCTTCTTCTGTATACAAGTCTATATTGTATTGTGGGGTTTGACTGGAGTTTAGGACTTAAATAGATATTTTGGACTTAAATAGATGTGAATGCTGGGGTAGTTTGAAACTCTCATATATTCAATCCCTGCCCACTATTTTAGTTTGGTTCTGTGCCTCTTTAAATATAGTACCTTAAAGAGAGTCCAATGCTTCAACTATTTCCTGGCTACAGAAAATTACAGCGGAATTTTAAGCTTCTGCAGAAATGATCACATAATGATCCAGATCCCTAACTCAAACACACATCTCTTGATTGTTTTAGTTTTCAAATAATTTCTGCCTTAAGATCTTATCATAAGTCTTCAAAGTACACGCCGGGTTCCCAATAATTTTTCATCACAAAGGGAATCTACAGTGACATTTTGAAATGTTTTAAAATCGACTTTAACCCACAAAATGCTTATTTTCAAGTTTGTAAAGTTGAAAAGGTCATGTTTACTTTTTAGCAATGAAAGCACTATTTGTTTTTATTCATTTATTTATTTATTTTATTTTTTATTTCTAAGTAGGCTGCACTGCATGCCCAGCATGGAGGCCAACATGGGCCTCAAACTCACAACCCTGAGATCATAGACCAGAGTTGAAATCAAGAGTCGGTCTCCCAACCGATGGAGCCACCCCAGTGCCTTCTTAAAGCATTAGTTCTGTGAGAAAAGCATTTTGGCCTAATTATTCTGAAATGTGGTTTCAGTAATATTGACTAAAAAATAAAATCCATCTGAGGGATTAAATAAAGGTTATATTTACTACATATTTATTTTTCTCTCCCATTGGAATATATACCCTAAGAGGCCAGAGACTTTTACCCCTAGAAAAGCACCTGGCACATAGCAAGCACTGATTAAATATTTGGTGGAGTATTTTACACCATCCAAATAGAGTATGGGTAGTAGTAAAGGCTCTCCTGAAGATTAATGCTAAATCTAAGCCTAAACTCCTAAAGAATCTCTATTAGTCTCTTGTTCCCAGTATTCTGATATACTTAGTTAGATAAATATGCACAAAAATGGGAGCTTACTCTTCTTAAAGATCATTGCTTAAGATTAAGTTTAGGGATGCCTGGGTGGCTCAGTTGGTTAAGCAGCTGCCTTTGGCTCAGGTCATGATCCCAGCATCCTGGGATCGAGTCCCACACTGGGCTCCTTGCTTGGCAGGGAGCCTGCTTCTCCCTCTGCCTCTGCCTGCCACTCTGTCTGCCTGTGCTTGCTCTCTCTCTCTCTTTAACAAATAAATAAATAAAATCTTTAAAAAAAAAAAAGATTAAGTTTAAACATTTAAGACTAAAAAACAAAATGTATGAGTATTACTTTACCCATGAATAGTGACGTTGATCCTAGAAACATCCCCACTGTTTAAGAACTTAAAAATCTGCTAAAAATTTGGGCTAAAATCCAGTATCCTTATTTGACATTAGAAAACATTATCACAGTGCATTACAAGTTCACCCACATGCTCTTGTATGAAATATTTGCAAATCCCTTACATTTAGCTTAAATCCCATAGAATTAGAATTCTCTGGGCATTTTACATATTTGATAAAACATGAATCTCATCTACATAATCAGAGAAAAACTTTATAAAAATGTAAGCAACTTGGAAATCATTTTCCTTCAAAACACATTTCTTATTAAATGTTAGTAAACAGCTCCATATTTCTAACGAACACTGATATTACATGTAAATTTTCTCTTACCTAGTTTTACAGGAAAGCCTGGAGGAAGCTTCATCTGAACAAATTCTCTAAGCTTGTTAAAGTGCTTGAAGGGAGCTATTACTTCCAAAACATTCAATAACCTGAAAAATTGAAGGAGAAAAAATGTTACATTCTTCAAATTGATTTCTTTGTATCTTTATGTTGTTTTATAACTACATGCATCAAACTCAGACAGGAGTATTGACCTCTAAATGTTAAGGACAAGGAAATGTCACCTCCTTCTTCCTCCTGATTTTTGTTTTATTACCCTTTTACTGTGTTAAAGTTTACATTTACATTTGATTGTGAATTCATAATTTTCACAGTTGTTTGATTTTTAGATCTATAAATGAAAAGGCTTACACCCATGTTCTTCCTGAAGTCTACATATCCCTGAGTTCTTAATTAGTCTCACTGGGTGGCTGAATTTTTTGGTCAATTTTGTGTCAAGGGCTCTTATATTCTTCATATCCCTTGATTTCTTATAGACTTCATAAATGAGTGTTTCCTTTTGCATATTTAAAGGGAAATTTGGCTGGCATAAAATTTCAGTTTATGCTTCTTTCCCTCTGAATTATTAATTTCATAATGTCTCCCAGAATTTAGTATTACATTAGTCTTTAATTATAACTTCTTTCATCTTTTAATTGAATGGATTTCATTTTCAAATAGTATTATTTTTCTTTGAAAATGGACCCAAATGGCTGCTATATTTTTTAATTCAATGTTTTCTTCAATTGTCCTGATATGTAAATGACATCTTAGCCAGGTATACCATCCGATCACATTTTGTCTCAGAAATGTCAAGATGTGAAAAAACGTAAAGCCAGGTTTTTACCTCTTTTTTTGCTAAATGCCCTTGGATTTCTTTATTAACAATCAAAGGCCAGGGGTGTCTGGGTAGCTCAGTTGGTTAAGCATCTGTCTTTGGTTCAGGTCATGATCCTGCATTCCAGGGATAGAGCCCCTCGTTGAGCTCCCTGCTCCGTAAGGAGCCTGTTTCTCCCTCTCCGTCTGCCATTCCCCCAACTATACTCTCTCGCTCTCTCTAGCTCTCTGTCAAAAAATAAATAAAATCTTAAAAAAAAAAAAAATCAAAGTCAAATAGTTTAATCACGATAATTATTGTTACCAATGATTCTTCGATTTTTCCTAGAACCTGATGTTATGCTACAGATTCAGTCTTTCCTTACAGAGAAATTTTTACCCTACTTTGAATACTATATTGATTACATTTTGGAGGCTTTCTATGTAAGTGGATCACCAATGATCCTTATGTTGAACCCTCTTTGTCCTCCATAAATATTGTTTCTCTAATTACTTTAATCTTTTTTTCATTAAATTCACTATGAGCTATCAAATTTTATTTTTCAGCCACATCTTTTGTGTTCATTGTTGTTTCTAATGTATTTGTTCTGCAACAGTGTTATTTAGTGCTTAATTTATCTCCTTAGCTTTAAAGTCTCCTTTTCATTTAATTCTATTATCTTATCTCATCTAGAGTCACCTAGTTTGCTGATTTCACATCTTTTTACATTTTTCTAAACCACTTACAAGGAATTTTCTTCTGTCTTTGACCTATGTTTTATTCTAGAATGAATACTTTGTCTGGCTTTTACATGCTATGTTTCTTGTTTTGTTTTGTTTTGTTTTTTTCAGAAGGAATAGTTACAATGGCCACATTTTATAAATTCTAATGTACCCATTTTTTTTCACATATTACTGTGAAATTGGGATAACTCCTAAAATTGACAGCATCTTACAATTAGCCACATTTTTCTTCTTTATTAGAACATAAAACTGGTGATCCTTGAGTCAGATGGGTCCAAGATAAGATGAACTGTGCAAATTTGTAGGTTTGGCTAAATGTCCTTTCCACATCTTCTCACAACTACCAATCTCCCTCTCTGATCTATAGACTAAGGGCTGTCTAGCTCATTCTACCCATTTTTCTAAATTTTGGTTAGTGAGGAGTATGAGAGACATGTATATCTTTTGTAGAAAATAGGAGTCGTCCTTTCTTCTCTGATAATTTTTAATATTCTAGGCCAGAGAAGGGGAAGGAACTAAAAAGGAAAAATAGCCTGGTACTTCAGTTCATCCCCTACTTTAGAGAGTAGCCTAAGGTTATAATTCTGTCAGTCAGCTGTCCCTATCTACCACTCCCATTCTACCCACCTCTGCAAATTGGGTTTCTTTTCTTTCTTTTTTTTTTTTTTTTTTTTTGAGAGGAGGAGCCAGAGGGAAAAGGTGGGACAGAATCTTAAGCAGACTGTATGCCAGCATGGAGTCGGACACAACACCGGGCTCAATCTCATGACCCAGATATCATGACCTAAACTGAAATCAAAAGCAGATGCTTAACCAAATGAGCCACCAAAGTGCTCCACAAATTGACTTTTTTTAAATGAACGTCTGATGAGTAGAGGTTTGAAAGCACATATTCAAGATATTCACTGCAGTATTGCTTATAATGGTGACAAACTACAATCAAAATGTTTATCAGTAGGAGGATGATAAAATAAAGGACAGTACATCAATACTACAAAATACCAAGGAAAGAAGAAAAAGATAAAAATGTCATTATTGTGAGAACTCCAAGATATACATATTTTTTAAAAGAAAAAAACGAAAGTCACAGAACAAAATGTAAACTATTCCTCAAGCTTATTTTAAAAAATGGCAAAATACACAGAAAAATCTAGACAAAGCACCCCAGTTATTCCCCCATTAACTACTAATGAGGTAAAGGTAAACTAATTTTTATTCTATAAACTTCCATGCTGTTAGATTTTTTATAATTAGCATGGATTCATTTACTACTTTAACCATTTTAAAAAACTATTCAGGGACACCTGGGTGGCTCAGTGGGTTAAAGCCTCTGCCTTCGGCTCAGGTCATGATTTCAGGGTCCTGGGATCGAGCCCCATATAGGGCTCTCTGCTCAGCAGGGAGTCTGCTCCCCCCCCACTCTCTGCCTGCTTCTCTGACTACTTGTGATCTCGGTCTGTAAATAAATAAATAAAATCTTTTAAAAAAATAAATAAAAATAAAAATAAAAAACTATTCAAAAATTTATCTGGTTAAAATAGTAAAAATGTTAATAGTTTGTTAAACAAAAATTGTCTAGAAGAGTGCACAGACTATCAAAGCAATGGCTATTTGCTTTTTCATTTCAAAGGACCCAAATGCAACACTCAGATGCAAATATTATTACACCCTTTAAGGTTTCATAGTTTCTTTCATAGCCTTGTAAAGTTAGTGACAAACTTACAACTCTATTCCCAAGGGAAATTCCTGGCTCATGGCTATCGTGGCTTTAAATGTTTTCTTACTCTCCTTGCACACCAGTTCTCTACCCAGATGAGGAGCTCTAAAATGGGAAGAAAATAAAAAATTAGGAAACCTTTTCTACATGCTATCATCATCTTATGAAGAATCTGTCCTCTTCTAATTACATCACTAGTAAATTAATTTTTCCTAATCTGTACAGACATAAATTTAAATTATGCTAAAAGGACTTAAGACATATATAAAAAATGAGACATGGGTAACAAAAAAAGAAACTAGCATAAGGTAAAAGTTAAGAAAAAAACTCAACAAATTTTATACTAAATATAATTTAATAACCACTATTTTTAGAAATAAAGCAAATCGCTAGAAAAAGTAAACTTTAAAATACTGTATATATCTAAGATCATTTATTCAATTCAATCTCTTTCACTGTCTATACTTCTTACCACTGACCAGTAAGAAGAATAAAGAATTCTATTTTAACTATAGACTATTATAAACTGGAAACATTTTGAAGAAGTTAGAAAAGTACAATAATAAACCTTAAATGTTAAAGAAAAAAAAGTCATGACAACTTCTTCCTAATCATGGAAGTAGGTAATATTTTATTCTCCACCAAAAGGAAAAAATATTTCTACCAGCAACTGTACCTTCTTTGACAGGGTTGGCTAGAAAAAAAATCTTTCTATTTATCCATTTAAAATAAACCATTTGTTCACTCATCATCCTTTTATTCAATAAATATTTACTACATACAAACCATGTAGTAGGTACTCTAGCAAAGATCAGTAATACAACATTAAGCAAAGTCTTATGTAAGGATGGCAAGAAGAGGTCTGGCACAGGCTGAAACAGATAATGAAAGGGGATGTGCTTTAAAAGGCAAAAAGTAGAAAAATAGTGAATGGCTTTACCCACCATGCTAAAGACTTAGGATAATAAGAGAATATAAAAGTTCACATATAACGAGAAGACTCAAATAAGCAGCTACAGTGAGAAATTCCTCACATTATATATTTTCTTAGAAAAATGTGCTGTAACTTTTTTGGGTTGTAAAAATGGCAGCAGGGATGTAAAAAGAAGGCTCCACAACTTATTCAAATTTAACTGGGGTTACTTCTTTCCCTCATCATGCTTACTCCATATTTTACAAGATAAAAGAATTGCTTCAGAGAAGGAGGCACTAAAAATTCTTGCTAAAATAATCTTACACCTAAATATCCACATTTTTACAAACTGTTCTTTCTAAAAACCAATGGACAAAATAAAACAAAAAAGCCCCTATTTTCCAAAATAAAATAAAACAAAAATACTTACTTTCCATTTTCAGCAGATATATATTCTTCCCATGTAATAGTGTTCTGAGGAGGAGGGGTAAGGGACTGTCTTCGAACCGGCTGCCAAAAATTAAAAAAGAAAAAAAGAAAGAGGGAGAGGGAGACAGAGAGGGAGAAAAAAAGAAAAATGACATATTTTTAAAGATATAAAATAAAAACATGCAATAAACTGTAAATTACTAATTTTACTTAAATTAAATCTCTTCAATATAATGCTTTTAAGGAATTACTTCTGAGATAATTCCATGGGGACTTAAGCTCTATCAGTAAGATTATCATTTTTTTTCTAAATCTCCAGTAAGACCAGTATCAAAGCAAGAAAACCCATTCATTCAATGGCTTACTCATCTAAAATGTTCCTGGCATTATGCCAGATGTTGAACATGGGAACTAAAGAGAAGTATAAAAACTAACCCTGTCTTCAAGGAATTTACAGTTCAGAGTTGGAAAGAAGAAGAAAAACCAAATCATATAAACATAACAGTCAGAAATATAAAGTATGTATAATTAAAGGCCAATGAGCTTACAAAAAACTGAGTAGTACAGAAGTTCAGGGGGGAAAAAAGCAATTGTCTATGGATAATAAATGGAGACTAGGGATTGAGGCTCAGATTTAAATGAAAACAAAATAAAAAGAATAATTTAGACAAGGAAAATTCATGGTAAGAAACACAACTAGACGAAGTTATTTGAACTGGAAAGTTCAAAAAGGAGATCAAAAATACTGATAAAGGTCATGTCAGATCTTAAAACTTAACATGGTATCATGTCTTTGTTAAATATGAATTTGTATCACCACAAGATGAACTGGCAAATAAGGAACTATGGGAGTGGCAGTAGATATTAAAAATTTCTAAGAAAAATTACCAAGACAAACTCATGGAGCAAAAGCATAATAAGTGAAAGACTGATAAATAATAAGATAAACAGTTAACACTGGGAGAGGGTCCCATTCATAGTACAGTTTTGGATATTATAAGATATTAATAAGCAGGATACTAGAGCTGTTAAAAATCAAGATTCTGGGGGCGCCTGGGTGGCTCAGTGGGTTGGGGCCACTGCCTTTGGCTCGGGTCATGATCCCAGGGTCGTGGGATCGAGCCCCGCATCGGGCTCTCTGCTCTGCGGACAGCCTGCTTCCTCCTCTCTCTCTCTGCCTACTTGTGATCTCTGTCAAATAAATAAATAAATTTTAAAAAAATCAAGATTCTGAAAACAATAAACTGAGTTGGAATTCCAGCTCCATTACCTGATAGTTGTGTAAATTTGGGCATTACATTCTCTTATGTCAATTTAGCTCATCTGCAAAACATATGACCACCTATGTCATAGTTAAGAATTCAAGGCTTGAGCCTGTGCCTGGCACAAAATAAAGTATTCAGTAAGTAACGATCACAATTATATACCGTGAAGTTCCCAGAGGGAAGTTACAAAAAGAAAGGGAAGAAGTCAGAGTTAAAGATACAGGAATTCTTTGAATAGATTTAAAAAAATTAGTGAGAACAGAGAGTTAATGACTAAGTCCTAAAAACAACATGAATAAGGGGAAGAAAAAAAGACAGAAAGGAGCCAGATATTAATCAATAAGGAAAAAAAATTAGAGCATCAAGTTGTCATGGAGGCCAAAAGACCATTATATATCACAATACTAGGACTTTAAAGAGAAAGAAGTCTGAAAAAAGGCCATACATTTTTTTGTTGTTGTTAGAAATGATTGAGATCTTTGAATAACATCAGAAGGATGTGGGGGAAAAAGGTACCTAACAGTGTTTGAGTATCAGGCAGTATGAAAAACAATTCCATTCTTGAAAATTTTTCAAAGAGACACACAGAAATTGGGTTATAATCCAGAGTGATGAGGGCTATGATTGAGGGATCTAAAGGATGACATAAAATCAGAGAAGGGGTTTCTGACTGGGGTAGACAAAGATAAGTACCAACAATCATGGTTCATGAGCAGAGGCTAAAAGAAAGAGAAGAAAATAATCAGCTGAAGGAAACCGAGGAAAGCACAACAAAGGTGAGAAAACTGCAAGTGTATTGTATCTACTTAATGAGTAGAATACATGAAGAGAAAGTAGTCAGATACAGTAAATAAGAAAGAAAGAAATGAGAAAAAGTAGTTTGGATGGGTTTTGTGCACTGAGTAGATTGTATTTTATTCAGGAAGCAATGGACAAATACTTTAAGCCATATAATGTAGTTTTTAAAACACAAATTTTTGAGCCAAACTGATCAAACCCTATCTTCGCCAATTACTGACTTTGGACAAATTACTCACCCACTTTTGTCTCAGTTTAGTCAACTATATAACCTCACAGGGTTTGTGAAGATAAAAGTGATTTGTTAAATATAAAGCACTTAATTTAAAATGGTGCCTGACAAGGAGTCATTACTCTGTACATTTTAGCTATTGAGCATAGGCATTACATAGTTCAATCTATTTCAGGCTGATCACTAGGACAGCAGTGTGTACGTTAAAAACCTATCTCAGTAATACAAATGAGAAATGGTAATGGTATACTGTTTCAAAATAGAAGGACAAAAACAGATTCCAGAAATCTTCAAGATTTTGTTTCTGACCAGACACAGAGTAAGAAAAGCTAAGAAGTCTAAGGACAAATTCCAGGTAGCTGGATTGGGTGATGGTACTAGATAATGGTGACCCTCTCAAGATAGATAGGGAGGAGGAACAAAATTGATCAGATTTGAACATATTAAATTTTATTTTTATTTACTTAAGTAGGCTCCATGCCCAGCGTTTAGCCTGATGTGGGGCTTGAACTCACAACCCTGAGATCAAGACCCGAGCCAAGATCAAGAATCAGATGCTTAACCAACTAAGCCATGTAGGAGCCCCTAAACATACTAAATTTTAGATATTTATGTTTATCCAAGTGGAGTAGATGAAAGCACTACAGATCTGATGATTAGAAGTCATAACTGAAAGCATAGTTTGGGTGACAGTTACCAGTATTTACATGGCAATAGAAGCAACATCAGATTGTATCTAACCAATAAGACATTGGAGACTACTAGTTGTCTACCCAGTATCTATTCTCCTGTTACTGTTTAAAAAAAAAGGGGGGGGAGAAAGAAAGAAAGAAAAAATTCCATTCAAATTTTTGACTGGACATATGACTTCCTAGGCTAAAGACTTATTTTCTAGCCATCTTTGCAGCTAGCTAAGTGTTACCATGTTACTAAGTTCTAACCAATGGGAGAGAGTGATAGGTGCAACTTCTGATTGGATTCTCAAACAAAACAGGCAAACCCTGTTCTTCAAAATTACTACTAGGAATTACAGTTCCTGCTAGCTGGAATACTAAACAGGTAATAAATGATCTTATACCATGTGGATGAAAGTCACATCTAAGAATAGCAGAGAAATAAGATAAAAAAGACTAGATCTGAGATTAACCCACAGAGCAGAGAAACCACACAAACTCAGATTTTTATATGAGAAAAATTAATCAATACCAGTTTAATACATATAATGGGATACTACACATAGTACTATGGCATGTGGCAAATGGCTTAGTAGAATGACAAGCATGCTTAAAATGTAGTTAGTGACCCTCATAAATATTTTAACAAGATATTAGGTAAAACAGTATCCTGTGATACTGTAAAAGGTAAATAGATACACACTAACAAAACCTGTAATTCTAAAGGAAAGACGTAAAATTTAAGACTGCAGCTCCAACCCAGAACAACAGCAGCAAAGGCTAATCTTGACTCTACCCAAATCTCTAACTAAGCAGACCAAAATCAATCTCTTTCAGAACACTGCTTAAAATTTGTCTATTCTTGCTTCCAGTCTAGTTAATACTTGCATATATTTGGCTATAACTAGTTTTATACTTTATATATAAATATATTTACATATGTATATGTACATATTATCATACATATATATATCTACATAGATATATATGTATGTGTATATATACATATATATATATATATACGTATATATATATATATATATATAAAAGACTCATTTGCCAGGCATGATTAGATAATGTGGTATGTCACTTAAGTATATTTTTTCAGGTAATAAACTTCTCTAAGCAGTTCTGTTTCTAGTAGAATTCTTTCTAAACTATACATTATACATTACCCATCTTAAAAAAGAGACTGTAATGAATCTAATTTATAATTTAACCTTTTATTGAGTACTTTATCTCATCATGGTATCAATTATTATATCTTAATAATGTCTCCCCAAGTTTGTTTACTCTAATTGTCCTTTTGTTATATACTGACGCTTGCAGCTAAATCCATCAGTGTTCTTGCTACACTACTACCACAGCTATCTAATAAAACAGGAAGACATGAAGGCTGCCACAGGATACCAGATGGCTTTCTAATGTTATTTTCCCAAGTCAACAGGCTCTTTAATTGAAATATCATCAAACATTTCTTCATAATTAAATGCAAAAATTCTACTGCCTGTTTTCCTTGAAGCATATAAAAAAACACAGATTTTTTAATGGATTGCTAGGTTTGCTCCTATTCTATTCTATTATATGTCAAAGGTTTCTGGAAGTTTAAGACATTCATGTATTTATATGTATTCCTATTTAGATTTTATATATTTAAAAAATACATAGGAATTAGTAGACCTTAACTCAGTATTCTATACACATAGTTGGCAAAATAAATGCTTTTATCAATGACTCTGTGCCTAAGGTATAAGCGAGACATTGTTCCCTCCTCCAACAATAACTAGTTAGAACAAAGAGGAAAACAAACACCAAAAATATAAGAGCAAGTATGGTGACGTAAGAGTTTCTGAGCACTTAAATTTTATTATAAAAAATACTGTCAGGTGCCTAGGTGGCTCAGTGGGTTAAGCCTCTGCCTTCGGCTCAGGTCATGATCTCCAGGTCCTGGGATAGAGCCCCCGAGTTGGGCTCTCTGCTTAGTGGGGAGCCTGCTTCCAATTCTCTCTGCCTGCCTCTCTGCCTGCTTGTGATCTCTCTCTCTCGTCAAATAAATAAATAAAATCTTAAAAAAAAGAAAGAAACGGGGCACCTGGGTGGCTCAGAGGGTTAAGCCTCTGCCTTCGGCTCAGGTCATGGTCTCAGGGTCCTGGGATCGAGCCCCGCATTGGGCTCTCTGCTTGGAAGGGAGCCTGCTTCCTCCTCCATCTCTGCCTGCCTCTCTGACTACTTGTGATCTCCCTCTATAGGTCAAATAAATAAATAAAATCTTTTAAAAAATAAAATTAAATTAAAAAAGAAAGAAACAAAGCTATTCATTCACAATGAAGAATACAAATTCATTCTGAAAAGAATAAGACATTTATTTTTAAGAACTGAAATTCTATTAAAAAGTAGCTTCAAGGGGCGGCTGGGTGGCTCAGTGGGTTAAAGCCTCTGCCTTCGGCTCAGGTTGTGGTCCCGGGGTCCTGGGATGGAGCCCCGCATCAGGCTCTCTGCTCGGCAAGGAGCCTGCTTCCACCCCCCTCTCTCTGCCTGCCTCTCTACCTACTTGTGATCTCTGTCAAGTAAATGAATTTTTAAAAAATCTTTAAAAAGTAGCTTCAAAATATAAAAGTCATGTTTTTTTTTTAAACAATCAGAACTGTCATATGTATTTTCTAGGTTCTTGAAGTTTTCAATAAGGCTCCAAAGCCAAAAATATTTTTTACCACTACATGTTCTATGCACGTAATTTTAAAAATATCACAATACTGATTTTTTTTTACTACATTTACGAATAGCATCTTTCCTAGAATCGTATCTTAAGGTTCCCCGACTCCTTTTCCAACTTGAACTTCCCAACATGTTGAAGGGTTATAAAGAGGTATTGAATGTCTGAACATACAGGAAGAAGCAACTACAACAAAGATGGGCTGGAAAGGGATATACTTAGAGCCAAAGCAGCTTGGGTAAGGGCCTAACACCAAAACCTAACTTTGTTCCTTCTAGTTCTGTGACTTCATGTAGATTAATTTCTTTGAACCTCAGTTTCCTTTCTATAAAGTGGGGTAATGATACTTGTCTCACTAGGCCATTATAATAAATGAAATGACACATGAAATAATACAATACCCCCGCTAAAGACAACTCCAATGTTTTAAGTCAATATAAATAGGAAAGAAAAACCTGTTGAGGTGAATATGGATTCACCTTTTTAAATTTTTTAATTTTAAGTTTTTTAATGTAGAAACTGAATTTAGATTTACGGTACTCCTTTCAAATTAGGTCACTGGAAAATCCTTTGTTATTCTCCAATATAATGTAACACTTTGTATTTAATGGTCACTAATTAAAATACATACATTTGAACAAGTAATCTATATTTCACACTGACTTGAAAGTTAATCATATATTGATTCCACAATTGATTTGTTTTTGTATTACCAAATGTGACCTAGCAGCCATTAATTTCAATAGTGGTATGTGTTTTTTTTTTAAACTCTGTTAAAATTTTAAACATAGCTCATCATTAAATGTCTCTTGAATTCAATAGATCCTTCCCTTTACCCTTCTTCACCCCAATTCTTAAACCTTGTATGTTAATTTATACATATATTTCCTAAAAAGCTTACATAGGTTTAAAAGAAGTACATTCCTAAAATTATCTACAAAATGCATTCAAATATTTCTCTTCTCCTTTAATGCCCACTACTGAATATAATGAAACTGGTATCGGTTTCATGTTGCTTTCCATGTGTTAACAAATTGTGTCTAAGAGGAAACACACAGACACACGAACAAAAACCACACAGATTATTTGTATCTTTTTTATGAATACATTTATCAATTCTATTTTGATGTTCTTTCATCCTACACCTTACCTGATTCAACCAAATCAAATTATATGTATAGATGAGTATCTGATAGAATTACTATTTTCTTTAAATTTCTTCTAAATATTTATTATTGAACTCCAAAAAGATTCTCAAATGTAATTCTTCAGTTCTTCCCTATCAAAAGTCCAAACAATATATAATGAGATACACATTTTTTATTCTAAAATAACAAAAATGTAATCTTACAAGGATTATAGAATTAACAAATAACAATATAACCATGGCTTTTAGTAATTCTTAAGAAATTACTTATGCCAGATTGAAAATTAGTATAATGATTTCTTAAAATTCACACATATGAAAAAAAATCCCTTCAGGAAAAAGGCGTGACACCTAGTCTCAACACTTTTATTCAACATTATATTGATGTTACTTCCCAGCTCAATAAGGTAAGAAAAACAATGAAATGAAAAAGTAAACCTTTATGACCTGACATGATCATCTGTAGAAAATCCTAAGGAATCTACAAAAACTACATAACATATTAATTTAGCAGTATGGACAACTCATATGTATTTCTATATACTATCAAGGAATGACTGGAAAATGAAATCTAAAAACATTACCACTTCTGAAAGCACTATAAAATACTAAATGCTTGAGAGATTAATTTAGTAAAATGTAAGACTTATACACTCAAAACTACAAAAACACTTCTGAGATAAACTATAAATGATCTAAATAAATGTAGAGATATACCAGGTTTATGAAACAGAAAATTCAATATTTTTAAGATATCAAGTACCCTCACTTTAATTTACAAATTCAAAACTACCCCAGTAAAAATTCCACAGGTTATTCAATGGAGGAAGGACCAACCTTTTTTTTTTTCTTTAATGGTGCTAAATCAACTGGACATCCAAGGCAAAAATATAACCCCTGACCATACATTACACCTTAAACAAAATTAATTCATTGACTTAAATGTAAAATGTAGAAATATAAGACTTTGATCAAAAACATATAGAAGAAAATCTAAGGGACTTGGAGCTAAGCACAGACGTGGTAGAAGTCATAAAACAAAAACTAATAAACTGGACCTCATCAAAATTAGACTTTTCCTCTTCAAAAGACCCATTTAACAGGATGAAAAAAATTAGCTACAGAGTAGGGAAAAAATATCTGCACACACACCTGACAAAGAACTAGTACCTAGAATATATAAAGAACTTTAAAAACTCAACATTAAAGAAACAATCCAATTAGACAATGGGCAAAAGACAGGAAGAGACACTTTATCAGAGAGGATATAATCTGTATATTTTACGGCAAATAAGCACATGAAGAGATGAGCACTGAAGTATCATTAGCTATTAGGGAAATGCAATAAAACAAAGAGCACTATTCACTATCTGTTATGTACTGAATGTTTATATTCCTCCAAAATCCATGTGCTAAAACTCTAACTACTAATGTGATGATATCTGAGGTGGGGGCTTAAGGAGATAATTATATATTTTTTATATTTTGCCTCAGTTTTATTGAGATATAACTGACATATAACATTGTGTGAGTTTATGGTATACAACATGTTGATTTGATACATTTATATATTGCAAAATGATTACCACCACAGCATTAGCTAACACCTCCATCCAGTCACAAAACCACGCATCTCTAAAGGCCAGTTGTTATTTCTTCCTTTCATTGAATGCACACTATATATTATTCCCTGTATTTCCAGTCTTTCCCTCGCTAGGAGGAAATTCAGAACTAAATGTAACACTCAGTTGTGACATTCACCTTGTGCCACAGCTCCTGCACTTTCTGCTTACTCCTCAGCACTGCTTCTGGTTTTCCTTATTTTTCAAACATCTAAATGTGATCTTCATTACAGGCCTCCTCAACTCATGAAAATTAGATAGGCATAAATTATAAGCAAGCATCAAGGCCCTCCTTTGACTATCAGCATCTAAGGCAGTGAAAAGAATAAAACTCTCTGCAGAAGGGCTTCCTCTGGGCCACCGAGCTATTCTGCCATTTCCTCTGCCAAGTGTATGCTTATGGACTAGTATCCAATTTCCTAGGCCACATATCTCTAAGATGATAGGGAACACAAAAATAGTGGTGGCTGGGAAGTGTGACTCAGTATCGCAACGCCTACACTGCACAGGGCTTCAAAGCAAAGCAAAACGAAACAAAAGAAACCTGGTAAAATCTTGTCTGTCCGAAGGAATTCAAGAGAGCTGACAAACACAGATGAAGCAAAAGCAGCTCCTACAACGTGCCAAGGGCTATCCCCAACATTCTCACTGGAAGGATCTCCTGACTATTATCCCAGCTAACATTTTTTAAAATTTATATTCAATTAACTAATATATAATGTATTATTAGTTTCAGAGGTAGAATTCAGTGATTTATCTGTCTTATATAATACCCATTGCTTATCATACCACAAGTCTTCCTTGGTGTCTATTACTCAGTTACCCCAATACCCCACCCTGCTCCCCTCCAGCAACCCTCAGTTTGTTTGATATGATAAAGAGTCTCTTACCGTTTGTCTCCCTCTCTAATTTCGTCACATTTCCCCCTCCCTTCTGCTATCATCCTGCTTTGTTTCTTAAATTCCACATATGAATTGAGATCATATAATAACTGTCTTTCTCTTTTCTCTGACTTATTTTACTTAGCATAATACCCTCTAGTACCATCCACATCATTGCAAATGGCAAGATATCATTTTTTTTTGACAGCTGACAAGTATTCCATTGTATATACATACTACATCTTCTTTATCTATTCATCTGTCAGTGGATATCTGGGCTCTTTCCATAGTTTGGCTATTGTGGACATTGCTGCTATGAACACTGGGGTGCAGGTGCCCCTTCAGATTACTGCATTTGTATCTTTGGGGTAAGACCAAAACCACAAAATCTTTGGAGTAGTGCAATTGCTGGGTTGCAGGGTAGCTCTATTTTCAACTTTTTGAGGAACCTCCATACGATTTTCCAGAGTGGCTGTACCAACTTGGATTCCCACCAACAGTGTAGGAGGTGTCACCCTTTTCCACATCCTCACCAACATTTGTCATTTCCTGACTTGTTAATTTTAGCGATTCTGACCAGTGTAAAGTGGTATCTCATTGTGGTTTGATTTGTATTTCCCTGATGCCAAGTGATGTGGAGCATTTTTTCATGTGCCTGTTGGCCATTTGTATGTTTTCTTTGGAGAAATGTCTATTCATATCTTCTGCCCATTTCTTTTTTTTTTTTTTTAAGATTTTATTTATTTATTTGACAGACAGAGATCACAAGTAGGCAGAGAGGCAGGCAGAGAGAGAGAGAAGAAAGCAGGCTCCCCGCAGAGCAGAGAGCCCGATGTGGGGCTTGATCCCAGGACCCTGGGATCATGACCTGAGCCGAAGGCAGAGGCCTTAACCCACTGAGCCACCCAGGCGCCCCTCTTCTGCCCATTTCTTGATTGGATTCTTTGTTTTTTAGGTGTTGAGTTTGGTAAGTTATTTATAGATTTTGGATACTAGCCCTTTATCTGATAAGACATTTGCAAATATCTTCTCCTATTCTGTGAGTTGTCTTTTGGTTTTATCAACTGATTCCTTTGCTGTGCATAAGGCTTTTATCTTGATCAAGCCCAATAGTTCATTTTTGCCTTTGTTTCTCTTGCCTTTGGAGATGTGTCTAGCAAGAAGTTGCTGTGGCAGAGATCATAGAGGTTGCTGTGTTCTCTAGGATTTTGATGGATTCCTGTCTCATATTGAGGTCTTTCGTCCATTTTAAGTCTATTTTTGTGGGAAATAATTAGTTTTAGATGAGGTCGTAAGGGCGAGACTCACATGATGGGATTACTGTTCTTGTAAGATAAGAAGCAAACAGAGTGCTCTCCCCCACCTAATAAGAACACAGCAAGAAGCAGCCATCTGTAAGTCAGTAAGAAAATCCATATCTGGAAAGCAAATAGGCCAGCATGCTTATACTCTTGGTCTTTCCAGACTCTAGAACTATGAAAAATATATTCTTATGGTTTAAGCCATCCAGTTTATGGTATTTTGTTATCCATGTGAGCTAAGTAAGACACTACCAGAAACGGTAAAATAAATAATAAAAAAATAACAAAAACCAAAAAAAGAATGGGTAAAATAAAAGTTGTGACAATATCAAATGCTGGAAAGGATGAAAGAAACAATCATTCATACACTGTTTGCAAGAATGGAAAATGTAAAACATTCTGGCAGTTTCTCACAAAACTAAACATTTAACTACCATACAACCCCAGCAACTATACTCTTAATTGTACTTGAACCTGAGTGTAGAACCCTCCCTTCATCCCCCTCATCCCAAACTCAAGCCCAATCCCAGAAGACAGGGATGTGAACTCTTCATTTTGGAGGAAGTTCTGAATGGACCAGGGTAAAGACAGTATCTGGGCATTCCAGATGAGTGTTTAAAAAGGACTTCAAAACCACCTACATTTGACCTTAGTTTGTACTTTCTAATTAGCTCCTCCTTTCTAGTTATCTTCTTTAACTCAGACCAAAAAAAAAAAAAAAAAACCTACAGGCAAAACCCTTGACAGAAACCTAAATCCTTCAAGCAATAAGAACTGCCCGGACACCAGCAAGACCCTGCATGACTGACCCCAGGGCAATGATCAACCTGACCTTTACTGTCCAGCAGCACGTATCCACTACCTTTGTCTCACATTTTCCTTTTATAAACCAGGAGTATTTTCAGCACTTTGCATAGTCTTTAAGACAGTTAGCTGTCTTCCTGGTATTGGCCTCACCAAAATAAAGTCCTTTCTTATTTCACCACCACTTGTCTATCTGCCTTTGGATCTTGCCAGTGGCAAATGGCTAGCTGAACCTGATCTGTTTGGAACCCCCAGAACAGGTGCTCTTGCTCGGGCCCAGTTACAGTATGAATGGTACACAGAGTAGACAAATCAAACAACTGGCATGAACTGTCTTCTGGAGCCACCAGGGCAGTGAGGCACACAGGGTCCTACAGCCCACTCCCCAAGGGTCCCTCTGCCCATTTACTCCACAAACACACACACAAGCAGCCAGCTTCATGCATTCCCAAAGAGCATTTATCCCAGAGAAATAAAGACTTATTCACACAAAAACCTATATGTGAACGTTTATGGCAGCTTTATTCATAATAGCCAAAAACTGGAAACAACCCAAATGTCCTTCAACAGGTAATAGTTAACCAAACTGTGGTACATTCATAACATGGACAGCAGTAAAAGCAACAAACTATTGATTTACAACTGGGAAAAATTACCAGGGAATTAAGCTGAGGGGGAGGACAATCTCAAAGGGTTATTTATACACAATACTCTTAAAATGACAAAATTTTTAAAATGGAGAAACAGATTAATGGTTGCCAGGGATAAAGAACAGGGAAGGCACAAAAAGACAAAAGGTATGCCTATACAAGGGGAATAGGAGGAATCTTATGGTGAGGGACATGTTTTATATCTTGACTATAAATGCAAATACCCTGGTTATGCTATTATATTACTATTTTGTAAGATGTAACTATTTGAGGAAACTGGATGAGGTGTATATATAGAATCTCTGTATTATTTCTTATGACTATGTATGTGAACTTATAATTATCTCAAAATAAAAAGCTGAATTCAGAAAAATCAAGCAGACCTTTATGTAAAAATTGATCCATATATTCAAAATCATCCTAATCAAAATCCCACCAAGTTTTTTATCTTTTGTAGGTAGAAACTCATGAGTTGATTTTAAATATTCATGAAGAACTATACAGTTCAAAAGGCTATGTTTCACACAGGAAATGTTTCCTTTGATTTCTGTGCAGAAATTAAAAACTTAATTAGTTAATTTATTTCATATTATTTTGTTCTATTATATACTCACTTGGAATTAAACTATGTTTTAAGTTCAAAGTTCAAAACTACTGCTGATTAAAATGCCATTTAAAGGTCCCATTAACAATTAGGGGCATCAGGTTATAATCTCTGCCCTAAAGGAAAGAAATCATGTTGCGTACTGTTAAGTTTAAATGTAGATAAATCAGACAACTGAAGACAAATGGCAAATGGCCCATGAAATTCTATTTTATAAGGTTTTGTTTCTATGTATTCATCCCCAAATAGTTTATTGCCAAACTTAAATAAAGGTAGCAATAACTACCACCACAACAAAACCATTTTTTAAAAAAACAAGTCCAATAAAATTTTTTAAAAAGATTTTTTATTTATTTATTTGACGGACAGGGATCACAAGTAGGCAGAGAAACAGCCAGAGAGAGAGGAAGGGAAGCAGGCTCTCTGTCGAGCAGAAAGCCCAATACAGGGCTCAATCCCAGGACCCTGGGATCATGACCTGAGCAGAAGGCAGAGGCTTTAACCCACTGAGCTACCCAGGCACCCCCCAATAAAATTTTAATCACAATGCAAGTCCAAAGAAAGGGACTTTTGTCTAGTCAATGATAGGAGAGAGTAGCAGCTTTGTTGAAGACTGAGCTCAGCATTCCTTCTCTCAGTTCACCTGCATTTCTATTTCCTGAGCATATCTTGTCCTATATCTCTTACTGATCCAGAGACCAGTAAATACCAGAAGGCTTCCTGAAAATGAGGTCCTGTGAGGCTCTATCCCAGGAACAAAAGAAAAAGGTATACAAAGAGGATCTGGCATGAGGGGACAGCATCACACACTACACTGGCATAATCACAACTTTAACATTTCATAAGGATTCTTAGACATTTCATATCCTATATTTATTTAACTAAACTATAGCTGTTTCACTAAACAAATGAACTTTCGAAACATTAAAATATTTTCCTGGCATGTACGGCATTACCATGAATTAGCTGGAACCTGGCATATTGTTCTGAAAAGTTTATCTATCCCTAAAACATAATCTGGCACAATATCATAGGAAGGAAACTAAACATTCAAGGGACTCAAGCCTCCTCATAGTAACCTTTAATCTTTTTACTACTGTGACTCACATTTGACACTTCAAACCAGCTCTCACACATATCCATATTTATAAACACATACACTCCTGAAACTATTATCTCATAAAGTAATGACCCATACTGCATGTCATGTATTCTGGTTTTACTCTAACATCTTCGTTGAGGTTCTAATTTTTTTTCTCTTTTAAAAAGGGTGGTCATAGCCCACTAAATTAGTTTCATTACCTACTAAGGGGTCCCTATGCCACCTTTTTTGTAAAACACTGCTATACTATTGTAATTAAATGTTAACTAACATCCGGGGAATCTTGATGAAGAGTACTGAGGAATTCTTTGTACTATTTTCTTTGTACTTTTTGTAAATCTAAACTTTTCAAAATAAAAAATAAATTTAATACCCCAATGATGATGTCTCATATACCTTTGCATTTCCTAACTTCCCCTCTCCTTCCCCTACTGTCACACAATTTTTTGCATATAGCATGTTCTTAACATACACATGCTACATAAAACTTATGGGAAGGTATAGATTAGAAATGACTTCATAAGGGGAGTAAATCTTTAGCTGGGCCTTCAAAGCAATACAAGATTTCAGTTGGTGAAGTAGGAAAAAGAAGATATGCAAAGGGACACAGATTAAAAATTAACACTTGGTTTCATGCTTATAAAATGATTTTAATCTATTAATGAAGAATCAACGACCAGAAATACATTCACAAAAAATTACCAAAGGCCCTATTAAAGAAAAATAAAACATGATATATAGTATAAATAAATAAATAAATAAATAACCTGTGAGTGTACTTAGTGTACTTATATAAATTCACCAAGTGCCAGGAATGAAGTCTTATTAGAACATTATAAATTAGAAGTAAACATTATACCTCAAAATTCTGTTCCATTATGTTTCCACCTTTACTCAAACTCTCCATAATGGCCTTATTTCGAAGAATATCTTCTTCACTAAGATGTTCTCTTCTTTTTCTTGATTCTAAAACAAGTCCATTCACCAGATAAAAGTCTGCCAGAAAGTTTCCTACTCTTTCCTAAAATGAAATTAAATAATCAAAATAATAAAATATTCAAATATTTCAAAATAATAAAATGGATTAAGTTTATCTTAGATTAAAAAGAAAGCTTCAAAGTAATATATACGGGTTTCCTATAACATGTAAAAATAAAATACTCATTAGGTGAAATAAATACTCCCTTTGGTAATTGAGCTTATCAAATTATCTTACACATTCTATTAAATTGAAAAATATTTAAATTATACATTTCACATTTGTAAATGAAAATTTAAAACATACAAGATGTATGGTAGTTAATCTGCAAATGAATTAAATCTAAATAAAAACACCACATAGTATTCCTTTAGAATTTATTCCCAAGTACCACAAAGCTATCTGAAAACTTTATTTAGCTGATATTCAATCATGAGTAACAAGGAGGGGTCAGGGATAATTACTGTTCCCATTTTATAGATAGAAAAAAAAAGTGGAATAAAAAGAAATACTCTAATTCACATAGGAATCTCTAGCACAACTAGAAATAATTACCTGCTCCAATACTCTATTCTCTAACAAGATCTAACTTCAAGTTACGGTTGCTTGCTGCTTTCAATAAAGAAGAGAGAACAACAGAATAGTCTTGCTCACCAATACAATTACAATTAAGTGTTTATGTTATGGATTAGGGATAAGGAAATGCAAGTGATATAAATGGTATCAAGGAAACAGTTGTTATTTCCTTTCAATGAAGACCTCCTTCAACATTAACCTCCAACCTTTTTCATACCCATGAGTGGTCAGTTTCAAACACACTGCTACAAAAGCCATGATCAATAACTTACTGAAAACAAGCTTCCTATTTCTACCTGCATGAAAATCACTTGGTCTCCATCTTACTGACGTTTTCTGGCATTCCAAAACTATGTGTTTAGGGCTGTTTTTGTATCTACCTTGCTAATGGCGGCCTTCTTACTAGTCATCAAAAAGTAAAGCATTCTGCACCTGTTTCTACCTATAAAATGGGAACTGTAAGTATTACTGACTCCCTCCTTACCTGTCAAAGATTTAAGAAGATCACCTAGATGCTGTTCAAGAGCTTTGAGCTGCTTAGCAGTAGCACTAGATGAATAGCAGCTTCAATTTTTATCTTCTCTTGAGGTGATCCTTCTAATGCTGTCCAGAAGAACAGAGTACAAATAAGACTTCAAGCCAACAAATGGATTGCAGTGTGGGAGCTTACAACTGGGAATCTCATACTATTTGCTGCCAAATATGCTTTGAAAAAAAAGTTCAATGAACCTACATCTAATAGTAAGAATTTATCTGTGGTTGAGAAATTCTCAGGAGGTAATTCTCAGTTTTTGAAATCTTATAATGAAAGAGCATTTATTAAAAGTAAAGCATCATATCAATAAAAATTTTAAGTATACATTCTTCATAATACAACCATTCCATTTTTTTGCTATCTATAAGAGACGATGCAAGGACACGTAAATGGATGGTAAATGCAACATCACTTGTAATAGCAGAAAACTGGACACAATTGTGTGTCATTTATCACAAATGTCCATAAATAAGAGACTAGATAAGTAAACTAAAATATATCCATATAATGGAATACTATGCAGTTGCTAAAAAGAATGAAGTGGTACTACTGATAAGAAAAAGCTTTCTAAATATACTAAAGAGTGAAGAAAAAAACTGCAAAACAATATAACACTAGAAAAAATAAATAAATATCAACAACTAAAGCTACATATTACTATGGATACATATTTATGTATACAGAGAATAAAAAATGATCTAGAGGAATGCATAATTGCATTCTTTTACAAAGAATTTTGCAAATTTTGCAAAAAAATGCATAATTTTCTACAAAGTACTCTGGGGACAGAGTTAGTAATAAGGCTCTTTTCATGTTTACGTATAAGGTTGTGTGGTGATTAATTTTGTGTCAATTTAACTAGACTATGGTGCCCAGATGTCTGTCTAACACTGCCTAGATGTTACCGTGGAGGGGTTTTTTTTTGGTGTAATTAAACCCCTCCCACCTTCTTTCTCTATATCCAAATCTTTGTATATAGGTATGCATGTATCTACATGCAGATATATAGAGATTTAGAAAGAGAGTGATCTCCTACCAATTTCCTCCTCAGAGAACCCTAATACAACCCGTTTTTGTTTCTCTGGTAAGAATATATTCATTTCTACTGTGTGTAATAAAACATAATTTTTAAAACCCAATTGTTGAAAGCAGCAAATCTTGGCCCTCACCTATGTGATTTCTTCTTCTTTTTTTTTTTAAGATTTTTCTTTTAAGTAATCTCTACATCCAATGTGGGACTCGAACTCCTAAGCCTGAGATCAAGAGTTGCATGCTCCACTGACTGAGCTAGCCAGTTGCCTCTGTGATAACATATTAATTGTATTTAAAACTTTATAAAATGCTTCTTCATAGGTCTATTTAAAAATTTTAAATATATTTTGAATAGTCTTATATAACCTCTTGCCGACAGATGAAATGGAAATTATGGAAAGAATTTACAATTCACTAATGAGGGAACCTCCATGAAAATTTAATTTAATGACTGTTATAGAAATGAAAGCTTATTTTTTTTTAGAAACATAAGCTTATTTAATTCTAGTCATATGAATGGAATACTGAGAAACAGATACCGAGTGAGTAAATAGTTTAGAAGTCTAAAAGTAGAAAGAAAAAAGAAAGGTCCAGGGAAACGAATTCAAAAGTGTATCCCTCTTTGTGGTCTTAAGGAATAAAAGCATTAGAAATGTAATGGAACCATGTTTCCCTGTAAATGACAAGGCAGCTGACAGCAAGAATGTTTCTCAACAAAAGTCAAATGAGTTAAACTTTCTCTCCTTGCTTCTGTAAGAATATCTTCTAACTTTGTAAACAACCATTATAATTCCCTATCTGGATTAAGAAGGAGGGAATAAGCCATTGGGAGACAATTCAGTAAGCTACTTCTTCCTGCATTTCTACCATGTGATTTTGGTAACATGAAATAATGAACAATTTTTAAAGTTGAAAATCAAGATTTACACATACTGTTTTATCTTCCCGAAAAAGCCATCCTGTTTGGGCACGTGTGAAAGAAATTGATTTGGTTGATAAAGTTGCAGAGTAAATATCACTACTCATTAAAATGTCAACCTCTTCTTCTGTTTCCATCTCTGATTCCTGCAGTGGGGGTATAAATTAAATATAAGAATCTAAGTTTTCAAAGGTTATTAGTACTACATATGAAAATATCAACAATTAAATGTTACAGATTTTAAAACCAAAAAGGACAGATTCTAAAAAATGTTAAGTGCCACTTAATCTAAAAACCAATTACAGAAGTTTTAACTCTGTATCTCTAAATGAGTTAGAATTATGGCTAATTATAAATCTGTAAATATGGGGTACATGAAATACAGTACTCTTATACTATTAAAGATAGGTCATGGAAACAATACTGGATTACTGATTACAGAAATATAGAGTATGCCGAGCAATTTTAAAAGATTAAGTTGAGAGGTCTGAGACAAAATTCCCTTATCAAGGTTTTCTTCAAATATAGATCAATCTTACTTTAACTCTTTTTCCTCCAAAGACCCACCACTATCATTTGAGCCTTTCTTTCCCAATAACTGTAAGTGGAAGTAAGGGAAGAAGAAAGAGAGGAGAGAAGGAAGGAAGAAAAGAGATCCTCTCTATATTCCTTATAGCAAGAAAGGGAACCCAAAAATAAAAAACCATGGTTTCAAAAGTTAATAATTAGTCTTGTTTCTGGTTTATCCTCTAAATATTTCCCAGTGATGATATATAATAACTGGTTAATAATTATCTTCTTAAATGAGAAAAAAGGTTTGTGCTTGCTTCAGAGACAGAAGACTAAATGATCAGGTACAGAAGGGTAAATGAGTAGGTATAAAATGAGGTTCTATTCTGTAATAGGCCAAGAAGAGAATCTCTGATACTTAGGACTACAGGGTCCCAAGGGGAAAGAAAGGAGAAAAAAGCCAGAAACTAGAGAAGTGACTAGGGAATAAGAATTGTCCACAAGGTTTTATGATGACTAGAGGCTCTATTTCCCCTATCTCCAGATTTCTAGCTTCCTAAGAGGACCATTTTCTATTCTTAACCACCAAACTTCACCCAGATATAATCTATTTCTGAACTTATGAGTCTATAGAAAAAAAAAAAAATACAGCATGCCCTGGGACTGGAACACGGCCATTTCCTTCACCCTTACAAGTGAAGAATGAAAATCTTGACATTAATGCTAAAGCTATAAGAGGTGAAATTGTAGTCCTGGTAACCAAACTAACTCTGAACACAATTTTCTAAAGAAAAACTTTAGATGGCATAGGTATAGAACTGTCAGGCATTATGTTTCAAATATACTCTAAATCAATTAGGATTTCATGTATGAGCTTTGGAACAATACTATATACAACACTGTCTATGAAGAAATTTGCCTTAAGTTTCAAAAACCCTCTTTTTTTCATTTTTTTTTAATTTAAGCTTTTTTATTTAAACATATAATGTAACCCCACCACCCTCCCACCGCCCTCAGTTTGTTTTATGACATTAAGAGTCTCTTTTGGAAAAACCCTCTTCTTAAATAAACTTTTGCAACAGAACTCTTCTATAAATCATAAACTGGCCATCTCCTAACCACATCATTGAAAAAGATCAATCGTTAATAACATTTGTTCAAGAAACATTTATTGAACAGTTATTATTTATGTACATATATTAGAATAAAGAAAAACTATTCCCTGCCTTGAGGGCTGATGCTCAAAATCAAGCTTTTCTATATTTTTTTTAGGTATAAAACACACACACATATATCCTAAATACCAAACCTTTCATAATTTCATTGCTACTTTAAGATTAGCTAATATTTACACTAGTAGCCTTAATCTCTGGCTTCTATTTCAATACCATGCTTCTAGCTCACTTGTTGCCTAGGTAGCTATCCTATTGTCTTTAATATGCAAGAGGTCAAATTATTTAATAAATTATCCAAGAGTCTAGAATAAAGACTGGCAAACTATGGCCAGTAGGCAAAATCCAGTGTACCACCTGTGTTTATGAATAAATTGGAGTATAGCCATACTCATTTATTGAAATACTGTCTATACCTATTGTTAGGTTACTAAAAGCAGAGTTGAGTAGTTGTGACAGAGACCATCTGGCCCAAAAAATATATATAAATATCTAACATATTTACTATTTCTCCCTTTACAGAAAGCGTTTGCCAAACTCTAGCTTGGAATGTATTGATGCACTATATTAGGTACCAGAGAATACAACTAAAGGAACCATGGGGAGCAGAGGAAGAACGCCACATAAATGAATATAGCATTAAAAGCACTATGGTACCAGATTTAGTAGGAGCATAAACAAAATAATGTTGCCTGGCAAAGGAGGAAGTAACACTAAGTAGATGCCCCAAAAGTATGGAAGCCAGGTCACAGAAGGTTCCATGTCATGTTAAGGAATTTGGGTTTCATTCTTTAGGAAACAGGGATCTTGTAAAGTATCATTAAAGAAGGCAGGTTTCATGAAGTTGCTTTCAATGTTCACTCTATCTCCGATATGTGGGATAATTTAGAAGCAGACAAGAAGGGGACCAGGATGATCATGTTTTTGATGACCGTTTTGTAACAGTCCAATTGAGAGATAATGAATATCTGAATTGTGACAGTAATGGTATGATTAAAAAGAGGTAATTATAAGACATTAGGGAAACAGAAAGGACCCCACTTGTTCTCTAATTAGGAAACATGGAATACAAGAAAATATTTCAAAAATAACTCACAGTCTCCTGGCTGAATAGAGAATGATGTCATTCATCAAAGGAAGGACAATGGAAGAGAGGGCATGTTTGGAGTTTAGAGGGGAAAAAAAAGAATTAAGTTTTAGATGAGTTGACTTTTGAGGTACCTGATATCCATTAGGAACTTTGGTAGATAGATCTCCACTGAAAGATCTATCAACAACCCATGGTAGGTAGCTCAAAATGTAGGAATGGAAGAGATTATTCTGATGGTTTGTCAAAATGAGAACCACATTGAGGGTATACCACTATTCAAGAGATGGCAGAGAAAAAGGAACAGGCAACAAAGAATAAGAAGAGAAGGGAAAAGATTGCTTGACCAAAGTCAAATTCTAAGGAAATGATAATTTTAAGAACTAAGTTACCAACAATAGACCAAAAAGTCTGATAAAGACAGAGTTGAAGTAAGTACATTTATTTTAGCAAGTGACTCAAAACTAACATCATCTAAAACCTCAAACATATACATTTCCAGATCTTCCAGTTCTATCACTGGCACCACCATCATTCCACTCTTCAAGGCAGAAGCACTATACTTACCCTTAAATCTTTCTAATTCTTAATTCACTACATTCAAACTACTAGCAAATCACAATCTTTCATTCTTGGAAATGTATGTCACAGTTTCTTTAGGTATTCACTGTACAATCCTAGTCAAGAGCTTTATCACTTCTCAACTGTAGAACTATAAAAAAAATAAAAACTTCTTCCATAAGTTCCCTACTCTAATCCCCCTATTTTCCCAACCCATCTCACATACTAGTTGTGTGAACTTGAAGATGTCATTTAACATCTATAAGCGTCAATTTTCTAATCTGTAAAATGGAGATAATAATACTATTTGCTCTGATAGATTATTTTAAAGATTTAATGAAAAAAGCTGTAAAGCACCTTAATTACTTGTGGATCAAATCAATACCTTATTTAAGAAGCTATGATTCTCTGTTGCCAACTACAGCAGATTCCGTTATCTGGCTTTTAAAGCCTTCCACAAACCACATTCCCACTCTCAGTAACAGAAACCTTCACCACAGTCAGACCTCTTTTCTGTTTGTCAAACATACCATTCTCATTCCCACTTCCCTGACTTTATTCATCCTGTTTCCTCCAGAAGGAATACCTTGTTTTTCTTCTCCTCTTGCAATCTAAATCTTCATTGCTCACTGTCAGGAAAGTATTGAGTAGTACACATACAATGTAATTAAGGTCTCATCAATAGGCATGGTAGTAAGAGGGCCTAAACTAAGAGATATTAAGGAAGGAGCCACAGGATGTGGTGAATGACTATGTAGGGAAATGAAGTGTTGAAAAACAAAAACAAAAGAAAAGCAGGGTGCCTGGATGGCTCAGTCAGTTAAGCATCTGACTCTTGATCTCAGTTCAGTCTCAATCTCAGGGTCGTGAGTTCAAGCCCTATGTTAGGTACCAGGAAAGAGAGGAGAAGAGAGAAGAGAAAAGAAAAGCAACAGAGGTAAAATAAAATGTTGATTTAAAAACATTTTTAAGGATATCTATGATGTATAGATACAGGAAAAACTTTTTCTTTGGTTTATAGTAGCGCATTCAGGGAACAAAGGATGAAGATAATGTGTATATGGTTTTTCAGTGGTTGTTGTAGAGGCAATACCAACAGGGAGATACGACATAACAGAAGGAAGATATTTTTGTATTTTAAGAGGGAAAAAGATAAAGTAACCAAAAAGTTAAGAGTACAAAAAACAGTACAGACGGACAGCCAAAAGAGATGTTACTACTAAGGGGATGGAGATGGTCAGCAAGAAAGAAGCTAAGGTAGCAAGATAATAAATGGTAAAAGGGCTGGCACAGGTGCAACAAATCAGAGCTACAAATGAGAACTAAAAGGAGTTGGAGTTCATTTAACTAGAAGATCATCAGTGAATTATGAGCAAATGGTCTCAATGGAATGGTCAGGATGAAGACCAGAATATTAAGAAACAAACAAACAAAAAAAAAACCCTTAAAGCTAGTAGTAAAGAAATGAAAGCACTGGGCATGAACCATCTCACCTATACTTTATGACTTTTAAAACAATTACATTGACATTTGGTTGCATACATAGATATTTTTAAAAAACCATTTAGAGAAATACTGGCAAGATTACATGCTCACCTCATGGTGTATTCGCTGATAAACTTTTTGTTCATTGTCTAATACTACAAAAGATTCAGAGGGTGCCGCATCCCCATTGAAAATGAAGCTTAAATCCCCTCGTTGGCACTTCATGTCAGTAAAGTCTATGAGAGTAGTGTCAAGCCTGTGAAAGACGGATAGATGAGAAACCTGACAAATAAAATTTTGACAAAATTCTATAAATAAAATTTTTGATAAAATTCTATAAAATTTGATAACACCATATTTCTAAGTCAAAATTATAGTAAAAAGCGAGAGTATTTTATTTAAAAACACTGAAAGAATATTTTAATGTATATTCCATTTTTCTTATGTTCCATTTCCTGAATATATACTTTATTATTCCAACAAGAAAAGGATTGTTTCCACATTGTTCAAATATTTCCATAACTATACCTTGTTCCCTACCATTGCTTTTGCTGCAGCTACTCCATAAAAGTTACTTCAACTGTGAAGGGCATTAATGGAAAGCAGACTGGTCTAACATTCTTTGACTCCCAACAAAACCATGTTGCTAGCTCATCAGAGTATATAGGAAGGGTACATACAGCAATAGATGGACCACATTCTCAGATTAAGGACTGTGTGTCCAGTCTTGCTCTTTTGATCTACATCTATGCCTTAGGCCTAGCCATCTAATACCAAACCTGGCTTCATTCTTCAACTAGGTAAATCATTTAACTTATTCCAAATTCTTGTCCTTTCTGTTTCACTTCCCAGGTTCAGATCAGCTGTCTCTTTCCCATCATCTCCATAGCCTAAAAACCTTATGGATCATTTATGTGCCAAAGATTCACGGACTCACAAACTTGTGTATTTATCGTACTCCTTGGCAACTAAGACCTGGCATGGTCTAGGCACAATGGATTGATCTCAAATAAATTCCACAAACCACGGTTTGTTGAAATTCGGGAATATACTAGAATGGAAAAGTTCACAAGCCCCCCAAAGTGCTTCAATCTTCCACTAGGCTTTGTAAATCACATTAGGATCTCTCTTACCGGCTACTTAAAACACAGTATTTAATCTAAAAAAATGGGTTGACACAGCTGTTAAGAGCTTCTGATCACACCCTAGCTACTGAGTTTCCAAGAATTCATCACTTCATTTAAGTTATTCAATTCTCATCCCAGGCAAAGGGAATGAACATTCTTGTTTTCCCTATGCAGAAAAATCTGAGAACTGGAATATATCTTAGATGTTGCTTCAAAAGAGTAACTGGGGTTACATATAAATTTATCAACAAAACTACTACCTTTTAAAAGTGAAAGTGATACTATTAATAATTTTCCTAGGATAACAGGGAAGAACCAAGAGCAAAGAGGGAAGTATGGTTATCTTATATACAAGGGTCTCCTTTCTGAACCATATAAAATGTATACACCCCCACAGAATAAAATCAAGAAACCCTAAAAAAAAAAAAAAGCAAGTCACAAACTACTTCTGAAAGGGTGAATCCTGCCTGTTGCGTTATTGCTGAATTCTAGCTCCTGGTCCACCTCCAGGCGCCTGCTACTGTACTACTAGTGCCTGTACTACTAAATATACCCTGTTACTACCTGTATATGTGGCATAAGAGAAAATAATGACAGCAATAGAGGCTCATCCCTTACCTCTGTAAGATGTAAGCTACTGATAATATCAAAAAGGAAAAGATCAGGGGCACCTGGGTGGCTCAGTGGGTTAAGCCTCTGCCTTCAGCTCAGGTCATGATCCCAGGATTCTGGGATGGAGCCCAGCATCAGGCTCTCTGCTCAGCAAGGAGTCTGCTCCCCTCCCCCCCCACTGCCTCTCTGCCTACTTGTGATCTCTGTCAAGTAAATAAATAAAATCTTTTTTTTTAAAGATTTTATTTATTTATTCGACAGAGAGAGATCACAAGTAGGCAGAGAGGCAGCAGAGAGAGAGAGAGAGAGAGAGGGAAGCAGGCTCCCCGCCGTGCAGAGAGCCCTATGCAGGGCTCGATCCCAGGACCCCGAGATCATGACCCGAGCCGAAGGCAGCGGCTCAACCCACTGAGCCACCCAGGCGCCCCAATAAATAAAATCTTAAAAAAAAGGAAAAGATCATTTTATATAAGTGGTCTATTTGGACTTCAAGCTTTAGCTACCAGGGAACTCCACACCCCACATAAAAAAGAGGGAATGACACAGAACAATCTCCTGCCTCCATCTCCTTCTTGCCTATACTGGATGAAAGTGGTGGTGGGTTGGAAGGAATGGATATACGAGGAAGGGTAGAGATAAGAACAGTGAGGGAAGAGATGCACAGAGAGAAACAGGAAGACAAAAACAGACAGACATGGTGACATCTGAATCCTTAGATCTTGCCACACCTAAAATCACTCATAGCCAATTTTTATTTGTGTTTTTATAATTTGCAATTACAAGGAGACTGCCCAGTACATTTTCTGGAATATCCCTGACATACTAGATGGCCTACTGTATTACACATGCCTCATAAGGATATAACTGCCATGATGGTATTATAATGTATTAAGTACTCCTTGCCTTAAACATTTGAGTCTAAATATTTTTAATTTTTGCCATGTGATTAGCCATGAAAAAAAATTATATAACTGCAAAAATTTGAATAGAAAATGTAAAAAAAAAAACCCAGAAAACATTCTTTTTGAGATAAAAGCTTGAAAAATGCCAAGTAACAATGAAAAAGAATATAGAGCCTTCTCTTGAGACAGGAAAAGCCTGAAAAGAGGCAAAGTTTGCCCTAATCATTTCAGTCAGTTGTTACACAATACCTCAAAATTATTAACAGTGAAAATGTTTATTAATGTTCTCAATAATAAAGTTACTCATACTTTCCTATTTCCACTAAAGTATTCATTTCTCCTTGACACCAGAGAAAATATTTTAAATGATCACATGTTGTTATGAAACATAAGTAAATTTTAAAGATTTCTTTGAACATAGTTTAAAATTCAGTTTCATTTGATGTTAAAAAAAACAACTATCTCATGATGTTTACATTTGAAAGTTATTTAATCTTAATGGTTTCTTTTTTATTAGATTCTTCTCATCAATGCAAAAAATCCCCTTTGTCATACATCCTAAAACCAAGCCTCTCCATTAATCTGGTAAACTCTGGTAATGAGAGCTTTAGAAGCTATCATGTATATCCTTTATCCTCAGTTGGTTGTAAGCCCCAGGTCTGAGCATCTTGATAAATTATAGTAGCTTCCTCTTACTCTATATTACTCTATATTCTCTGATGCAATTATTTTATTCTTTATTTATTATGTAATACGCATCATATCATTTACTTATAAAATTCATATGTAAATGTGAAATAATTTTTTAAAAGAAGCTCCTTTTATCCTACATTTAAGACTCAGAGCTAAAACTAACCTTTTTTAAAGTAGCATATGGAAAATAATAATGTTCTCCCAAATCATCTACTACCTTTGGCAAGCACCTAAACATTGTTAAAATGATGAATAATTTTTGCTAAAAATCATAGTATAATGTTAATAGGCTGCTGAAATAAACCTACATCATTATCAAATCCTTTCCTAGTTTTTCTTCTATTTTTCTGTATTTTGCAAGGTTTCTATACAGCCTATGAATTTAATGTACCTAAGTACTTCCATAATTAGAAGCATCTGAAGAGGTTACTTTTAAAAACAAAAACCAGAAATTTCCACCTTAATCAAATTCTACTGCTTGAGGACAATTACCTTAGAACTTATTTTCAACTAAAGATTATCTCTTCATTACAATTTAACATAACTCTTAATAAATCTCAGAGTTGACTTTCTAAAATTTCTACCTTCTGACATAGTGATAACAAATAGGAAGTCAAAGTCCTGACCAAGCCATTAATTCACAATATGCTCTTATAAAAATCACTTCACCTCTCTAAATTTTCTCATCTATCAAATGAAAAGTTTTGGGGGCACAGGGGTGGCTCAGTCATTAAGCTCTGCCTTCCAATCCTTCTCCCTCTCCCACTCCCCCAGCTTGTGTTTCCTCTCTTGCTGTGTCTCTGTCAGATAAATAAATAAAAATCTTTAAAAATAATAATACTAAAATAAAGAGTTTTTATGAGATAGTCTCAAGATATTTCCAGTTGTAGATCTTTACATGTCCAAATTAATATTCTGGAGACATGGAGAGACACAGATTTACAAAATTATTGACATATATATATTTTATAAATACACATATATACATATATAAGTTGGCATATTCATTAGTTTTATATACATCTTACATATATATAATTTATAAATACACCTATATATTTTTTTAACGATTTTATTTCTTTATTTGACAGAGACACAGTGAGAGAGGGAACACAAGCAAGGGAAGTGGGAAAGGGAGAAGCAGGCTTCCCACCGAGCAGGGAGCCCAACGTGGGGCTCCATCCCAGGACCCTGGGATCATGACCCAAGCCGAAGGCAGATGCTTAACTACTGAACCATCCAGGCACCCCTAAATACATCTATATTAATATAAAGTTTAAGATACAAAGAATGATAAAAGTAAAATGAGTAAAATAAATACCATCAGACCCAAAAATCAATCTTAACTTTAAAAAGAAAAAGAAGAAAATTAAAATTAGCCTTAAAGTGCATTAGCCTTAAATAGGTGCATGGATAGGCAGAGAAGGGAGGGGTATGAGAGGGATTGAGAAAAAAGAACAAGAGTTGGGTGTTCCTTAATTGTGTCCCTATTCCTTAAAAAGTCAGGATCAGAGAGATAACCACCTTAAATCTTCCCTTTTAAGATCTTCATGATGTTCACTCTGTTTGCCTTCTAGATAGTCGGCAGTTGAATAGGAATTAATACCTTTGATTTAGTCAAGATTTTATCTTTGGTTTCTTCTCTATATGATGTCTCAAAGAAGATAACATATTGTGAATATATTACAGCATGTTTAAGTTATCAAATACTACATCCAAATGTAACCTATTAATATAGAAAGAAAACCTTCCTCTAAATCTCAATTTTCTGTTACTCAGAAAAATATCAAATCACCTTACCTGATATTGATACCTTGTTTGTATATTTTACATGCATCAGAAGGCAGAATTCGGGAAAGTAAAGGCACTGTATTTTTATAAAAAGAAAAGATAAAAGATAACTACCTAGTTTTGAGACATTACAAATTTCTTAATTAGAAAAAAAGTAACTTAAACATTTTATTAATTCACTAAAATTGTAATAATTTCCTTTAAAATAGTATTTTCCACTTAAAAATAATATATAAAGCAATTCTGAGCAACTTCAAAAATCTACTAATTGGAATTGCTATATAGTTCACCACTCTGCCCACCCACCCACCCACAAACACACACATGAATAGCAGAGTCAATACACTGTCACTCTTGGGTTCATATTGTAGGATGTTATTACAGATGAGGAAACAGTGCCCTATGACAACCAAACCATCCTGAATGGGTAACCTGATGAACCTGGATCCTTCCTGATCCTTTAAATATAACCTCATTAAATAGTAGAAAAGCAATGCGTATTTTAGAAACACAGACATTTTTAGAGATAAATAGTCTAATTTGAGGTTGAATTACAAATATGTGATCTTGGTTACTTAAGCTCACTGCACCTTAGTTTCAAAAACTGTAAAATGGAATCATACATTTACCTACAGATTTCTACATCCAGTATTGTTCATATTCATATCACATGCATATTCTGATATTTTTATTTATTAACTGCTACATTTTGGGAAATATAGTTATTCTTTGGATGAATAAATCTGCATACAGGCTATACTAAGCTACCACATACAAAAGAAGAAAAAACCAAAATGTGAAGTTCAAAATACTTGAAATCAAGATCACATCACATATACATATGTATATAAGAATGCATGTGTGTATAAGATATACTACATGCATATTTTACAAAATTCAGCATTTTAAAAATGAATGATAAATCAACCTCAGTTAAAAAGAAACAAAAACTTCAGAGGAATTAAAGGCTAGTTTTTTAGTTAACTTTTAAAAAGCATCATTATTTTCTAATTAACATAATAGATGTATTAATATATCAATGTCTTTTTTAAATTCTTAGAGGTCATATAATCCATGATTTTCACCATTAAAGATAGTTTTCTAGACATTTCATTGTACAAAAATAAGAAAAGTTACTGCCCAAAGGGAATATCAACCAAGAGTTACCCTAGTCAGAGAATATAAGTCATTTTCTGTTTTGTTTTCTTTTTAGTTTCAGAGATAGAATTTAGTCATTTATCAGTTGCATATAGCACGTAGCACTTATTATATCAAGTGCCCTCCTTAATACCCATCACCCAATTATCACTTCTCCAAACCCAACCCCCTTCTAGCAACCCTCAATTTATTTCCTTGAGTTCAGTGTCTCTTACGATCTGCCTCCCTCTCAATTTTTATCTTATTTTTCCTTCTCTTCCCCTATGTTCATCTGTTTTGTTTCTTAAATTCCGTATATGAGTGAAATCATATGGTATGTGTCTTTCTCTGACTAGTTTCACTTAGCACAATACCCTCTAGCAGTTCCATCCATGTCATTGCAAATGCCAAGGTTTCCTTCTTTTTGATGACTCAGTAATCATTATATGATAAAAATCTTTCCTCATAGGAAACAACAGAAGTTGAGAATAGCAATAATAGCATTTGTCTTATATAAATGAAGAAAGCTCTTCTCTAATGCTCTTTAATCAAGATCCAGTTTTCCTGTCCTTAAGTGTTTAATAAAGCGTGAGAAAGATAATTCAAAGATAGCACCCTAATTTGTTAATTTAACTTAATCTATTGCATCTTTTGAAGTAGTATGGTAACCTACAGTAACAAAACAAAACTTAGGATTATGTATCAATACTTATTTATCAAAAATCAGAAACACAGGAACAGACAAATATAGAGACAAAATAAATTAAGGAATTGAAAAGCAAAAGCTAATAAGAAGGAAAAAAGGAACATCATAGACAAAAATAATAATAATAATAATAAGATTCCTGCTAGCTTTTAATACATTCCAAAAATGGAGCAATTTGCATTTTCCCAATTCTGTAATGACTTTTTTCCTCCCTCATATAAACTGAAAAATCAAGTTCTCTTTATCTTAAGTTATCTCAGCAAAATCTGAGAGTTTAACATAGCACTCCAAAGGTAGCATAATTCACTGAACTGAAAAAAGAAGAGTCTCTACATTTTAATTTTGGATTTGTTTTTCCTTTTCAACATTTCCTTTTGATTCAGGGTCTTTTCTGGTTCCATACAAATTTTAGGATTGTTTGTCCCAGCACTTTGAAAAACGCTCTTGGTATTTTAATCAGGATGGCGATGAAAGTATAGATTGCTCTGCGCAGCACAGATATTTTAACAATGTTTATTCCAATCCATGAGCATGGAATGTTTTTCCATCTTTTTGTGTCTTGTTCTATTTCCTTCATGAGTGCTTTGTAGTTCCTAGATCCTTGTACTCTTTGGTTAGGTTTATTCCAAGGTATCTTAGGGGTTTTGGTGCTACTGTAAATGGAATCAATTTTCTAATTTCTCTTTCTACAGTTACACTGTTAGTGTATAGGAAAGCAACTGATTTCTATGCATTGATTTTGTATCCTGCCACATTCCTGAACTGCTGTATGAGTACTAGAAATTTGGGGGTGGAATCTTTTGAGTTTTCCACATAAAGTATCATATCATCTGCGAAAAGAAAGGGTTTAACTTCTTCTTTGCCAATCTAAATATCTTTTATTTCTTTTTGCTGTCTGATTGCTGCTGCTAGGATGGGTAGTAAGGAGGGCACAGACTGCATGGAGAACTGGGCATTATATGCAAACAATGAACCATGGAACACTACATCAAAAACTAATGAGGTACTATATGGTGACTAACATAATAAAAAAAAAATGGTTTTCCTTTATTTATGCCTTGATCTTAAGAATAGTTTCAAAACCTAATATTTTCCATCTACAATACACAAATAATAGTCTCAAATACAGAGTGGATATTCCATAGATTATGAGATTAAAAAACTTTGAAAATATTAGTTCTTCTGTTTAAATGTGCTATATACACAAAGCCAAATTTGAAGTCATGATTATTATGATGCTATAAATTATTTAATGTTTTGCAGTAGGTATAAAAAGGGCTTCCTTCAAAAACATAGTTTCATTTCTTCCACACCAAAATAAAAGTTTGCAATATCTGTGGTAGTTATTAACCTCATTTAAAAATGAAGACACTCGGGGAAGATACATGATTTGCCACATCAAATAAAGCTTTTCTATATCTAAAAACCTAAGCTGGAATAGTTTAGTTTACTTGCTATTAACCAAGTCTGAAGCAATTTTCAGCCAAACACTAGATATAACAGTATGAGAAAAGGTGTGCATGCTCCACTACCTCTAATTAAGCCTAATCCTGGATCTCAATATTTCCTAACTTTCCGTTATTTCTGGGTTGCCCTTCTATTTTTTCAATATCAGAATTTTTTTTAAAGTGTTATGTTTATGTAGCAAAGTGCTACAAGTTCTTCCTTCTTTTTTTTTTTTTTTTAAATAGGCTCCATGCTCAAAACATGTGGCTGAACTCACAACCCTGAGATCAAGAGCTATATGTTCTACCAACTAAGCCAGCCAGGTACCCCAATATTAGGGGTTTTGACAATGCAGAGAAACACGCCTAAATTCTAGAAAAAAGCTATCAAATCTAAAAATAGGGATTATCCTGCGTTTTTAAAATCCAAAGTTTCTAAATTAAATATAGCCAATGAGCTTAGTCTTTAGAATTGCACATGATATCCAACCATTAGATGCTAGTAGTTTTGACAGAAATCAGTAAAATCCTTTATCAACAATAAAACAGATATGCTAACTTTTTTGCATCAAAGTCAAGTTCCCAAAGAAGCAATACTTTCAATACCACAGTTGTTATGTCATAAATTTGATTATACAATACTTATAAAGTTTATAACTGCAGATATATGTATAATTTCAGCAGTGCTTACATCCATTTCTGTTTCTTCATATAATTGAGATGTTACTTTTAAAATATTTTAAAACATTTTAAAAGATGAACTTTTTAGATAAGCTATTTTAGAATTTAAACTATTAACAGTTTCTTGAGAATCAGTTAAAGAGCCCATATACTCAAGGAACTACTTCAATATAAGATTGCCAAGCAGGCCTGGGGTTTTTACAGATGGAAAAAAAAAAATGAGTAAAAAAAATAGTATCCAGGTTTTACACAATCTGACTTGGAGTTCTTTTATTTTACAAAGCTACTACAAATCCCTTTTTCTTTCAGTGTTCTAAAACACCAGGACTCTGAATGTTATATAAAGCATAAAGGCAAGGTAGATCTACAGTGTAACAAAATCATGTGTGATTTTGATGGAGCCAAAACGAAACTAATAACCTAGAGTTGTAACAGTGTTGGAAACAAATGATTAAATTAGAAATCAAAACTTTACATTTAGAGATAAAACACACTATAAAAATTTTAATCATTCATCTGTACATTATTATGTATTTGTTAAAATAAAGTACTTCCTCATGAAACAATGTGGAAATATGTCTATGATACATTATGTAAAAATGACAAACTGCATAACAACATAATGTCATGATCTCATTAAAAAATAATTCTGAGGATAAACACACATATATGTATTCATTTGTGTGTATATACACATGTACACATACACCTGTATTAACTTTGAAAAGAGTTTGAAAGCATTCACGTGAACAGTAACAGTGATTTTTATAGTTGTCAATCTCTGATTAGTTTGAAGATGGTTTGGGGGATAAATATCACTAAGCATTCAAATACCTTTGTATCATAGAAATTAACTGAGATGCTTTAAAAAAAAACATACGTAAGCTCATTATATCCAAGCCTATAAACAAATTACATTGTTTTTAAATCTTGAAAAAACACCTCAAATTTAGTTCTTTTAGTAGTGGCTTAACTAGTAAAGGTCACTAGCATCAAATTCCTATTTAGACATGAAGGTTTTCTCCCTAAAGGGACTAAAGTTTAAAATGGGGATGAGGGAAACTTACCTTGCCAAGATAAATCATTAAATGACTACAAAATATCTAGGGATTAAGGTCTTATAAATAACTGAAACAGTGAACAACCAAACAGTATGTTAAACAAGTAGCTATAAAATATACAATAAAAGTGGCAAAGATGACTGAAAGATGACAAAATATACAAAATCATAATGTTAACTTCATTCTTCTCGTTCGGGGATCCAAGTACTATATTTTAATTTCCTTAAATTTAGTAATTTATTAATCCTCTAATTATTCTCTTCCCTTTGAGAATTCCTTATATTATTACAATATTCAAACCTTCATTTTGTTTAAAAGAAAAGACAATTTTCAATCGTAAAAATAAGATTTTTGAAAGTGTTTTTTAAGTTAATTTAATTTTCTTTCAGTGTTCCAAAATTCATTGTTTATGCACCATACCAAAGATTTTTGAAAGTTATTATTTAGGTTGGGATAATTAAGTATTACTATAGGGCTTTACTACTATTACATTCAATGTAATGAAAAACATTTAATTTTCCTTAAGGCAAGTATCAAATTTGCTAACATTTCTACAGAATAGTTATTTTTGCACTTGCATTTCTGCATGTATACATAATTTACAGTGAAACACAGCACACTCTTACCCCAGCTTTGAAAATCCCAGTGAAGTTCCAGATAAAAGTCACCTAGCTGAGAAACAAAATACAAATAATTACTGAATGCACCTTAGTTTAACAGCTCTTATATATAATGACTATTTTGTTATTTTTTTTT
>RCUC01157058.1:0-40073 GCA_003697995.1 Taxidea taxus jeffersonii | reverse complement strand
AAAATAGAGCTACCTTATGACCCAGCAATTGCACTACTGGGTATTTACCCTAAAGATACAAACGTAGTGATCCAAAGGGGCACATGTACCTGAATGTTTATAGCAGCAATGTCCACAATAGCCAAGTTATGGAAAGAATCTAGATGTCCATCAACAGATGAATGGATAAAGAAGATGTGGTATATATATACAATGGAATACTATGCAGCCATCAAAAGAAATGAAATCTTACCATTTGTGACGACATGGATGGAACTAGAGCGTATTATGCTTAGCGAAATAAGTCAACTGGAGAAAGACAACTATCACATGTTCTCCCTGATATGAGGAAGTGGAGATGCAACGGGGATGGGAGTTAAGGTGGTAGGAAAAGAAAAAATGAAACAAGATGGGATCGGGAGGGAGATAAACCAAAAGAGACTCTTAATGTCATAAAACAAACTGAGGGGGGTGGGGGGGAGAGGGGTTGGGAGAGGGTGGTGGGGTTACATTATATGTTTAAAAAAAAATCTTAAATTAAAAAAAATTAATTATTAAAAAAAATCTTGTTTTGAACAAACCAGCTCTAATAGGCTTCGGAGAAGACCTGGATTGGGTATGGTGGGGAGTTTGACCTTAAGAAATGATCATTTAAGGGGTTTTGGTAGAGGATGGTGGGGTTACATTATATGTTTAAATAAAAATAAAAATTTTAAATTTAAAAAAATCATTTATGTTTAGTGTATTCATGGTACTGTTTGTGTAGGAAAATTCTCATGTTCTTCCAAGATTAGTTAAGTATTTAAGGGATGAACTAGGTCTGTAAATTACTTTAACATAAAAGCATATTAATAGCATACATGATAAAATGTTCTCTCTACTTTGAGTCTTTGAAAAGTTTCTTTATAAATTTTGGTAAAATCTATTTTCCATTATCACCCTAGCCAATTAATCTATCATATCACCTCTTTTCCCCATAGCACTAATCAAGTTTATGAAATATTTTATTTTCTGAGGATTCTTACTTCCCCACTAGAATGTTGGTTTGATCAGAGCAGGGTCTTTCTCTATCAACATTCACCAATGGATTCCTGAGAACATGTCCTGACACATAATAGGTCTTTTTTTTTAAGTTAATGAGAATAGACGAAAGAATTGTAACTACATAGGTAAGTTAGAGGAAGATGATGGAATGCCATGAAGGGTAATCTACAAGCATTTACCCTTAGTAATCAGGAAATGAAATGCTTCTGGAGATTGCTCAGCAGCTCAGTAACATAATCCAAGTTATAACATGATCTTTCCACCCCTGTGAAAGGACTTTGCAATCCTTGATGATTCAGATGCTTTGCAGAGTGAATATGGCAGGCAGACAGTAAGTGTTAAGTGTTCATGAATTTCTACCATGGCTTTGTGACTGACATGTGATATTTTATGGGGCCATTTAGCATTGTGTAGTGATTGACATAACACATAGCCTAAGTAAATCCTAAATTGAAGGGGACTTTTAAATATCCGATTGAAATGCTATTGTAAGAAATAAGTTATATCTCAACATGAGAACTCCAGGTAGAGTGTCTCAAATTGTTTGCAGGTATACTAGTCCCTTGAGATCCTTTATTAATTTTGTGTAGTTGTGAAATGCCATATACTTTGCTCCCTCAAAGATACTTTCATTTCTCTTCAGGAATTCTTCTGGGCATCTGTAACTGATTAATCAATTTTTGAATTAGTGCAAATTCCCTTTCATTTCTCTGTACCCCACTTCATCCACCATCTTTCCTTGAGAAGGCAAATGTGTTCACACTACTAAGGAAAGGAAGTTTTCTGGAATGGGGCTGGTCTTTGTTCAGCAATGTCTATAACCTCAATAGGGAAGGCTCAATGGCTTGTGGCTAGAACCATCTACAAGTTTTCTCAGTTACTTACCTGAGTGGACTCTGCACAGCAAAGCTCAGTTGGGATTCTTAACCATAGTGCCCACATACGGACTCCTCAGGTGACTTGGGCTTCCCCACAGTGTGGTAACATTTGGGTAGTAGGGCATCATAAATAAGCTCAGGACTCCAATATTTAGTGTTCCAGTGCCCAAGGTAGAAGCTATATAGCCTCATATTAACAATCATATGGTGTTACCCCCATTGTACTTACTTAGTTTAAAGCAGCCCCAAGTCTGCCCAGATTGAAGGGTAAGGGACTTAGACTTCACCTCTCAATGGGAGGAGTATCAAATAATTTGCAACCATATTTTAAGTCTGCCATGACTGGGAATACTATCCAGTCAGAAATATTTCACTAGAGGGACTATTTAATCATTCTTCTTCTCAGGCTTATGCTCATATGCTGTGAGGCAGAACAAATTCTGCAGGGCTACTGAGCACGTCTTCATTGTTTTACTTCTTGTTCTTCCCATTCCATATCATACAGTGTATGATAGTATAAAAATGTGTTTTCATATCCCAGCTAAAAACCTTTTCTGATTGTGCTATATAGATGTGGATACCCCAAATTCTATAAAATTGAGAAGTGAAATGATTTGTAGATCATTCATAAAATGACCAATGAGTAATGATTCCTCCCAGCTCTAAACTTCAATAATTCTGAACTCATTTTCTTCAGGGAACATTTAGAGTTGATTGTATCAGATCACATAGCCTGGTACTTGAGCTGTCCATGGCCCAGTCATGTCGATTCTGGGCTGTTGGCCTCAAGAAGCATGAACAACAAATAGGGACTTTTCAAATTGTTCCGACACTCAGCCTAGTAAATTAATTATTGAACAGTCACTACCAAATGCTGTTGACATGTGTGCAGTTTGACAAGTCTGCTATAACAAGTCCAGCCCTTTCAGGAAAGTTAATTCTGTAAGGAAATTGCCTGCAATAGAAGTTATGGGGCTCAACTGGGTGACAGCCATGTCATGGCAATCAATACAGGAACAAAAAAAGTCAAATATTAATGAAAGATAGATTTATTCGTGCACAGGATTGCTACTTTTTTCTTTTAATGCCATTTTACTTCTACTGTCTACTTTCCAGCCAAGACTGAGTGTTAGCTCATTGACACTGAACTCAAGGTGACATTTCTCATTTCAATTATTTCTTAGAGTGTCTTCCTCCTCCTCTCTCTCCTACCTCTTGTCAGGAATTGCAGGCAACATAATGAAATACTCTATCAACTATGGAGTCTATCGTCTAGAAAGGTGGGAGAGAGTTTTATTGAGATTGCTGGATGTAGAATACATCCTAATTTGAAAACCAGCATGAGGCTTTGAGGAGGATCATAGCCTCAGAAACACACACACACACACACACACACACACACACACACACACACACAATGGTATTTAGATAATTTAGACTTAAAAGAAATCTGAATTTCTATTTAGCAAATTAATTGTTTAGCTAGCTATAAGTTGGAAATTTTCAAGGTAAGATTCCTAGGGATGCTTATCCTACTAGGTAATAATTCTTGCATACTTAAGCCAGATATTGTTAAATAATCTCCTGTTTTCTGAAGAAGTAGTACCCATTTCTAATCATTTATGTTTATGGAATCTCTTCAAGTTTTTCTCTAGATTGATAAGTAGATGCCACTTATCTTTGGAAACATGGAATACCTCCCAGTTGTTGTCACTTGATCTATTTCCCAGAGATTCCTAACATTACAGCTTTTATCTTGTTTTGGAATAGATAATTGCTCATTTTGCTCTGGAATACACCAAACATACTCATTAAGTCTTAAATAACTAAAGGTGGTATATTTAATTAATAAAGAATGAGTAAAAATTTGGACTGGTCAAGGTTAAGGCATTTTGTTAAACTCCGTCTGAACTCACAAAAATTAGGTTGAAGGCAAGAGTGACCAAAAGATACAGGATGTTACAATGGAAAGATTTTTCAGGGATCAGGTTTTAGGTAGGACCTAGGACCAAGGAGTGAGGGGTTAGGAGGAGAGAATTATTTCTCCTTTTTTCCCCTTCCTTCCCTTCTCTTTCTTTCCTTTCACCCCTCTGTCTGTTGTAGACAGAATAATGAACCATCAAAAGTGTTCATATCCTAATCCTCAGACGTATGAATAAATTACCTTACATGGCAAAAAGGACTTCGCACATGCAGTTTAATTACAGATCTTGAAATGCTGTGGAGAGTAGCTTGGATTATCCAGGTATGTGCAATGTAATAACAAGGGTCTTTATAAGAGAGTGACAGGAGGGTCACAGAGAAGGGGAGGTTGAAGTTTTACCATTGCTGGAAGGAGGTCAGGAGCCAAGGAATGAAGACAGTTTCTAAAACTAAAAATGGCAAGGAACAGATTCTACCCCCGAGGTTCCAAAAGAAATGCAACCTTTGCTGGCATCTTGATGTCAACCATGTAAGATCCACTTTTGGACTTCTGACCTGCAAAACTATAAGATAATACATCTTTTAAGCCCCTGAGTTTGTACTAATTGGTACTTCAGAAATCAGAAATTAATACAACCTCTGTTCCCTTCCTTCTCTCTCAATCACAACTTCTGCTTCCCTTAATCTCCTCCTCCTCACTTAGTCTTAGCCACTTCCTTCCACCAATATTTCTCAAAATACACATTAGTGAAAAAAAACAGGGCTTATGCCTATGTGGGATATATGTGAATGGTAGGGAGGGGGAACTATTTTAAAAAGGCAAAAAATGTTAAAATACCTTGTGCAATTGCTTTGAAGGGAATAAGCAGGGATCCAGAGGAAATGGGGCTGTGTTTACATGGTAATTGGGGATGGTCTTGTTAAGAAGGTGACCTTTATACAGAGATGCCAAAATAGAAAAGGAGCTACATGCTCATTTTGCTATGGAATGCACCAAACATACTCATTCTTTCACTAAAGACGATATATTTAATTAATAAAAAATGAATAGAAATTTGGACTGGTCAAGTTGTGTGTGTGAGTTGTGTGTGGGTAGGGTTGAGCACCTTCTGTCCAGATAGTAAGACCAGTAGGAGGCAGGGGGGAGGAGGCAAAGCAGTTGAGGTTGCTTTCTAAGAGTAAGACTTGTCAAACCATAATCATTCTTTTAACCTCACTGAGTAAAAAATCAATACCTTTCATATGTGGGATTTCAAGCTCTCAACTAACATTTAGTTCAAGCTGCCAAGCTTCTTGTTCTTGAAGACATGGAGGGGTTTGATTAATTGGTTTGGCTCCAAGTTCCATCCTACATGTGATAATAATGTCTAGTAATGTAACCTTCTAAAAGCAGCAGAGTGCTGGCTTGGCTGGCTTGGCTGGCTTGGCATTGGAGTCAGTTATTAAGGAGAATGTAGCTGCTGTGCATGGCCTCTCCTCTCATGTACTCTGCACAATTAGGGACTCAATGGATGGTGCAACTGATTATCTTTTTATCTTCTTTTCACCTTTAAAAAATTTTTTTTTAAGATTTTATTTATTTGACAGAGAGATCACAAGTAGGCAGAGAGGCAGGCAGAAAGGCAGGGGAGCAGGCTCCCCGCTGAGCAGAGAGCCCGAGGTGGGGCTTGATCCCAGGACCCTGAGATCATGACCCAAGCCAAAGGCAGAGGCTTAACCCACTGAGCCACCCAGGCGCCTTTCACCTTTAAATTTTAGTCCTCATTGGCGTCTGAAGTTTTTAATAGGACAACCTCCAGAAATCTCACCTTCTATTGATAAGAGCTCTTATCCCATTTATGATTCCAGCCAAAGGATACTGATGCCACTTATCCTTTTCTCCCATGGTGCTCTTAACTCCAGCCCCTGCTAATAGAGAGTGAAAGATTGAGGAGTTATCATGGTAATTCAAGTCACAGAATGCTTTCCTTTGTATTATCCTTGTAGGTGACCAACAGGTAACTTTTGGCTTGAATTTCTTGAATAATTCCCTTAAAATAGTAGAGGTGCCTGGGTGGCTCAGTTCATTAAGCATCTGCCAGCTCAGGTCAGGATCACAGGGTCCTGAGATCAAGTCCCTCATGGTGGGGTGGGCGAGTTCCTACTCAGCAGGGAGCCTGCTTCTTTCCCTCTCTTTCTGCCTGCCACACTTATGGTTTTTTTTTTTTTCTCTCTGTTAAAGAAATACATTATTTTTTAAAGGATTTTATTTATTTGAGGGGCACCTGGGTGGCTCAGTGGGTTAAAGCCTCTGCCTTTGGCTCAGGTTGTGATCCCAGGGTCCTGGGATCAAGCCCCACATCAGGCTCTCTGCTCAGCAGGGAGACTGCTCCCCACTCTCTCTCTCTGCCTGCTTCTCTGCCTACTTGTGATCTCTGCCTGTAAATAAATAAATAAAATATTTTTAAAAAATAATGTATTTGAGGCTTTGACTTGTTTTTAAAATAGGTAGTAAAGTATAGCACTTATAGTGATAAAAGGAAAAACAGATAACAATTGAAAGTAAATCAGGTCATTGGCTATATGATTTTATTATTACTGAGTACTTGCTTTGTTTCTTTTAGCACAACAATCTTGAAATTGTTCTCATTTTTAAATTATCAGTCTTACCCACCCACTTTACTCCTTGACTACTTGTTTTCTCCAACTGCTTTCTCAAAGGTCCCTTATAATCTTCAAGTAATTAATTCAACAACTTCTTGCTCCTTACTATTTTTTATTTCTCTTAGTGGTAGACATCCCTGTCTTCTTAAAATATTTTCCACAATAACTTCTCTGATACCTTACTCTAATTATTTGATTATTTTTTTGTGGGTTTCTTCTTCCTTTCTAAATGTTGCTTCTCTTGGTCTTCATACTTAGGTACAAAGATGCCACTGGGATCTGCCCTTGGTCATGCTTTCTATGTTTTTATATTTTTGACTTGGCAATCTCATAACATGTCATTTTTCTGTGTGTACCTTCTCTCTAAGGCTAAATTCTGTACTGAGCTGCATTTCTAGCTCTGTAATAGAAATCTGCATCCAAGTGTCCATCTAGTGCCTGTTAGGAGCTTGCAAAATCTCTCTGCTGACCATGCTACTCCATGGCTCAGTCTTTTAAATCCCCTCACCCAATAGATCAGGAACATCATGGGGATTAAGTTCTAGGACTCTGAGCACCATGACCTGGTAGTTCTGCCACTGGAGGCCTTTACTACAACAGTTCTTTTAGATTGATTTTGGGCAGAGTCGCTGGAGGTGATTCCAGGAGTTGTCCAATGTGAGTCCAACAGAAATATATGTTTATTATAAAACTGTGGCCACTCCCAATGATATATCACTGTCTTTACAGAGGAAAGCTCGGCCTTACTCAGCCCATCCTTATGAATGTTTGCTCTTTACCTGCTTTACTTCTCTAGCTGCTTTTGGGCTACAGGCTGAGAAGGCATGAAGGAAGTTATAACATGCTCCGTTATTTGCTTTTTTCCTGTATCTTCTCTAATGAATGAAGGATTGGTGTTTGAAGAAAATGGGACATAGATTTTGTGGGCATGCTTCCATGGGGAGTTGGTGACTCAGTCATCTAGAGGACTTCGAGCTGTGCACTATTTCAGCTGTTTTCTTCAAACCTCTTCTTTCCCAATTGGCTCTTTCCTCTTCTTTCCCAATTGGCTCGTAAATGTGTTCTTTATATTTTCTGGTGATTTTGCAATCACTGACCATCCAAACACCCAGACTCTGTATTGTGGAGCTGCCTTTGCTTCTGATTAGAATACTATTGAAATAGTATAGTTACGATAATGAGGGTCTGTTGACCCAGAACTGAAGTCCTGGCTGTGGGAATGGGGAGGGAGGGACAAGTACAGAAAATAAATAATGAATTTAATTCTTTATGAAGAAAAGGTAAAGGAAAGGGTAGAGTTGGATAATAATAACAGTTAACATTCATCCAACCCTTACTTAGGTGCTGGGCATTATTCCAAGTCCTACCCATATTATCTCCATTAAGGAGTTGTAAATAGGTTAATATTGACGTTTGACTGGAACCAGCTGGTGGTACATGTCAGTGCCGTTCCAAGGAAGGTCCACAGATAGGTGTAGGCCCACAAACTGCACTTATCCATGTCACAGTGAGCATAGAAAGTTAAAGTAAGGCTAAGGATTGGATGCTTCTATGGAAAATTGATAGAGGGACTTCATATAATAAAAAAAATTGGGGCCTCTATGTTTTATGCCTTTGCTTTTGTATTTCACATAATTCGGTTCTGGGAGGTGTCTAGAGGCTGTTTCAAGCCTTCTTCCCCCACTGAATTCAATTAGCTTGTTTATCTATGTAGAAGTAGTAATATCAGTGATACTACTTCTTGGGTCTCATTTAAATTGTTTTTGCCTTAAGCCCTTCTTAGGTACCAAATTGTTTCATATTTTCTAAGGGAAATATTCTGGAGAGTTCTGAGAGCTGAGCTGTATAAATGGGAAGGGCCTGTTGAAACTTAACTCATTTTTTGCCTATAAGGAAAGATCTCAATCTAATCTGCTTAGAAATGGCAAAGGGGTATGACTTCATCAAGATCTACAGGGAGTACTGATACCACATACGAATCTGCTTACCTGGGTTCAGGACAGTCGAGTCTCTACCTGACGCTCCATAATTGTAGGCCTAATCCATCTGGACTTAGTCCCAGATTAGCTGGAAGGGGCCAGGATGATCCTTAGAGAAAGAAGAGAATCTAAGAGCTCAAATTCACAGACTCTAATGATAATAACAGCTCATTTCTGTTGAACACTTAGTATATGTGAGCAGTTTTCTAAGTTCTCCACTTGTGCCAACATCTTGAACCTTCACAACAGACTTATGAGATCATGATCTCATGGTCTCTATAGATGAAGAAATTGAGCCACAGAGTTTAAGTTGCTGATGGGTATACAGATGGTGTCAAAACCAGTATCAGTACCTGGGCTGTCTGGCTCCATGTTGTGGACCATTGTGCTTCTGAGATCTTCTTGTGTACATTACCTTTTTCTTTTTTTTTCTTCCTCAGTTGAGTTATAGCTGACATATAACAATATATTAGTTTTTGGTATACAACATAATGATAGGTATTTGTGTATATTATGATTTTATCACCATAGTAAGTCTACTTAAATTCCATCACCACACATAGTTAGGAAAATTTTTTTTTAAGATGAGAAATTTTAAGGCCTATTCTTTAAGCATGTAATTCTTTTTCATTTCATACACATCTCTCTCTCTCTCTCTTTTTTTTTTTTTTAAGATCTTTTATTTATTTGACAGCGAGACCGTGAGAGAGGGAACACAAGCAGGGGAAGTGGGAGAGGGAGAAGCAGGCTTCCTGCAGAGGAGGAGCCCAATGTGGGGCTCAATCCCAGGACTCTGGGATCATGACCTGAGCCAAAGGCAGATGCTTAACAACTGAGCCACCCAGGTACCCCAATAATACATGCATACCATATATATACATATATGGTACATATATACACACACATATATATGTATATATATACATATATTTATTTTTTAAAAAGCAGGGTTTCTGAATCAGAAAACAGATGGCTTATTCTTCAGAAAAAGTGTCTTAGAATCCAGTCCCTGAACCCAAATCTTCTTGGAGTGATATAATGAAGGCAGGAGAGGAACCCAGAAATTATGAGAATTGGAGCTTGTTTATGGTGGCTGGCATATTGGCTCATCCTCCCCTCCAGAGAGAGAGAGAGAGAGAGAGAAACCTTTATTCTGGAACATAAGTAAATATTTTCCAGGAAGGAAAGAAAATGAGATCTATAACTTCCCTATCTTGGAATGAAAGCCAGTGTCTCCAGGAGAGATAAGACCCTAAATCTCTTTGGAGCAAATACTATTTCCAACTTCCAAGGGTCTATTTGCCATTAAATTATCTTTTTCCCAGGTTTCCCAGTGTTCAGAAAGTTTAGGCCAAGCAAAAACATAAAAATATTCATGCAATATTAGCTCCCAACAGTATCAATCCGAGGCAGAAAAAAGAATTAAAAACATAAAAAGCCTCCCACCCCTGCAAAAAGAGTTTGGAAAGCACTAGTAAAAGTGATGCAAATAAGGAAATCAAAATGTGAAGCCACATTTGGTGAGGACCAGGTAGAAGAGTTTGGTTGAGATGACCCTTCCTGGAGAGGTCATCCTATAGCTTAGAGGAGAAAGAGAGTTAACGACAAAGTTTTATAAGTCACCATTAGAATGATATTTGAGACCAAGAGTGGAAGGAATTTCCAGTGGGCAGAGAAGAGGGAAGAAAAGAAGAGAAGAGAGAGAGAACATTAAGAAGTAAAACTTGGCTAAGCACTGGGATTTATGGAGGGAAGGGTGGTCTTAGAGGAAGTGTCTGGAGGAGGTTATGTTGGGCCCCTATATGGCTCCAAAGAGTAGTCTGTGGGTCAGACTGTGGGTCAGCTTTTGCCAGGTGCCGCAGATCAGTCCCCTGCTCTTACCTGGAAGGCCTCTCCCAGACACTTCAGGATACCAGTTACAATCCCTTTGGCCCATTTCTATAAAATCACCTCTCTTTAAAATGTTAAATCTCGGGGCACCTGGGTGGCTCAGAGGGTTAAGCCTTTGCCTTCAGCCCAGATCATGGTCTCAGGGTCCTGGGATCAAGCCCTGCATTGAGCTCCCTGCTCAGCGGGGAGCCTGCTTCCCCCCCTCTCTCTCTGCCTGCCTCTCTGCCTACTTGTGATCTCTGTCAAATAAATAATCTTTTTTAAAAAATTAAAAAATAATAAAATGTTAAATCTTCTGAAAATGAGATGACAGCAGAACTAACATTTGAAAATCTAGAGCTTTCTCATAGAAGTTTACATTTCTGGCTTTTCTATCTTCTCTTTCCCACCCTCTCCAAAAAAATTCAGCCATATTAGATCTATATTTGTCCTTGTTCTTAGATACAGTTCCATAATCCCCAACATACTAACATACCCTCCCTAGCATTGAACCCGAACAACAGTTGCCCTTAACCAGTGTAAGCGTCAATCTTTTCTTCCCCCTGACTGGTTTTCCTTATTCACTTAATGTTCCAGGTGCCTGTACTGCACAATATATTTCCTTAGAAATTTTCTTCTGGAAATAGACTTCTGTATCTTAAAGACAACGCTGGTCTTCCAAACAAAGTTTGGTGCCAGAAACTGATTCAGTGGAGGGTTTAAAGAGCTGAATTTCAAATGTAAGCTCGACCATGTGCTTGTTGTGGAAGAGAGGGAAGCTGGTTGCCAGAGCTGATGGCCTCTGCTCAGAATGGTGTATTGTTGCTGGAAGTGGCTGCCCAGCCAAGCATTACAATTTTGAGCTCCTTTGTATCTAGGTGAGAACATTTTATTTTATGCTGGAAATAAAATGTGGGAGGCAATGATGCATGTCACATCCTGACCTAGGAAGTTTCTAAAAATAGTTTGCTTTCTCTGTCCTTATGGTACTCCTGTGTTGCTCTCACAGGACATTTGGCTCCATAGCTGCCTCAAACCTGGATTCCTGAGTTCTTGTTTGAAAAAGAGCCACCCAACAGGGATGGGGATGACTTGATCCGGGATATTTGACTTGGGCTTTACAGCAAAAAGAAGTATGTCCTGAGTATGTTAAATTAACATTACTGATACATTAACCTCTTGACTAAAATGCCTGCTATATGACCTTTGAATGGGTTAATTTACCTCTCTGTGCCTCAGTTTCCTCAATTATAAAGTGGAGAGGAGACTATAGAATACCTCAGAGCTGTGAGAAAGAAGTGGGAATAATTTGTGTAAACATTGAAAGTGCCTGCCACATTGTAGTCACTCAGAAAATAGATGCTGCCATTTGTACCACGGTTAGTCTTGTTAATGGAGCCAAAGGTGGTCTTTATAAAAAATGGGGTTCAGTCTCTTTCTTCCTAATAGATGGTCAGACCACAGGGTCAAATTAAGCAAAACCTAAAATCATCCTCCAGAAATCTAAGTAAAAGCAGAAAATCTACCAAGAAAGTAAAAGATCCTGTTGTCTGTATTCCAGTTTGACAAAATTATCTCGATAATTGGATAGGACTTTCTTGAAATGAGAATTCTAGCAATTCATTCTTTTTCTTGGGCTGAGTCTATGCAGCCACCAAGCTAATAGCCAGTGGTGGAAAATGTGGCAAATCCCACTGCAAAAATGCATCACATTGTTTTCACTGTTGGGCCAGCACAGCATCATGGTGGGGACTGGCTATTGTGTTGACTCTCTCTCAAATCTAATCCTCCTCCTAACAGAGGCCTGCATTTATGGGGCAAGGAACTTAGTGCAGAGAACATGTTTCTTACTGTGAGGCTTGAAGGAGTGTCTGAGCCTCCTTTACTCTGGGTCTCCCACATTCCACCCTGCCCATGGGTGTTGCTGGGGGTTGAGCCAGAGAACAGCATTCTGGAAAGCATCGTTGAGCTGGCCTGCCTTTTTGTGATGTGAGAAGACAAGGAAGAGAGGACATTGGGAACGTTTGGAGGGGTCATACCGATGAAACTCCAGTAATTTGTAGGAGTCTTTGCTATAAGGCAAAATCTACCAGTTTCCCCCTTTTAAGCTATATCAGAGCGATGTTTGAGCTTTGACCCTTCCTTGTCCACTCTCTTTCCTCCACCAGGTTGATTTGGATCCATCTTGCTCCTTCATTAAAAGTGCTTTTCATTGCCTTGACTTAATTTAAACAACAAAACAGCAACAACTCTGGCTTTACTGAAACTCAAAAGGAACTCTCAATCCATTACTGAATTATTTATTAATAAGACCATAAAGAGCATGCTTTCCCTACATCAGGACCCAAGGCACATCCCACATGTCCTCTTCCAGCCTCATGCTTGTTTCCCCCCCTACACAGCAGTTCTGGAAGAAGCCTGTCAGCACTGGGAAGGAAACCAAGCAGATAATCAGAAAATCAAGTATTCACCAGGAATGGTATTTGGAGTGCAGCAAGTTCAATTTGCCAGATAATTTGCTTCCCACACTCAGCTTTACCTACAGCACAATGAAATACATTTCAATCTAAATTGCCTCCTAACTCCAATCAGCATTAATTTAATAATACATATTCAACAGATATAAACACTTTAAATGACTGGAAAATGAGTACAGATCCACATGTGTTTATGCTGATATTGGTGCCTAAATACGATATTTATCAGTGGCAATGGAATTTTTTAAAAAATTTTATCTCCCCCTCCCAGATGTGAATATAAAATCATTTATAAGCTTCTAAGGGGTGTACATATTGGCAGAGTTGGGAGAGCCTTCAGCTAGTTCGCTTTGCTTTTCTGTGTGTTCACTAAGATTTTCTCTGCTGGGCCTCTCTCTCATAGAGAAATTTCTTCTCTAGTCCGGACACAGTACTACCTCTTTTGGTTGGTGTAGAAGCTCAGAGGTGATATTTCTTCCAACTTTGTAAAAGAAGAGGGGAAACTGAGGAAGCATTAGCACATAGACAAGAGGACCACAATAAAAACCTTTAGAACAGAGAACATCTAGAAATGAAGTAACTTCAAGATTATTAAACAGAAGGAGGAGATTGAGCCTCTGAGAAAGATTGAGTGTTTCTTAGAGTGTTAGATAAAGCAAGGACCAGAAAGCAGGCTGCCTGACCTCCAGGTCTCTGGACTTCCCCAAATGCAACCTCCTACTGTGGGGAAAAATGTAAAGGACTTATAAGTTATATGCAACTGGAATGGCCTTTTTTTTATTGGTGTTCAAAAAATGGTGTAGCAGCTAAAAAAATAATGAAAATTTGAGACTTTAATATGAAAGCAAATGGTGGTAACAATGGAAGGAATTTTACAGTATTAACTCTGTCAAAGGACAGTTTTCAAAAAGTTAAAAACATGCCCCTAATACAAATAAAGTATGGACATGTGTCAAGTTGATTTAACTCATTAATAAGGAAACAGATGAGATGATGAAGCTGGTTGCAAGAAGGTTTGAGGAATTGAGCATTGATGGGCATTAAAAAATGTTAACCTAAGTTTGCTAGGTAGTATGCTAAATTGGTTAAGGTCCAACAAGGTTATAAAACCTTAAAACCTAGGTGTTGGGGGTTATCTTTTCTATCAGACCTAAATCTACAAGTTACTGTGTAATGTCACAGTGCCTGGGCTCAAGTCAAACCATAAAGAAGAATGTCAAAAGCAGGTACAATCTTCCAGAGAACTAATCCTTGAGTGGACCTATTAAGACACATTTCAGTATGCCATTGGTTAAAAATGCCATTGTTCCTGCTTATCCTCTTACTTTACAGATTGAATGATAAAGCAGATTTCCAAGTTCTGGGTCGTCATCACAGTAGAACTTCATAATCACTTTTTTCCCCCCTAAACATACATCTTCTACAAGACTCTGCCTGTCCTAATCATATGCTCACTGTCAGCAGACTCAAAGCCTGTGTGGGCTCTTGTATTTCTGTTCTACCTCACGGAGTCCTTACTGCTCCTTTCTCTGACTCAGTACTTCTTTCCATTTCCAATATTAGACCCACAAGATCTTTAGACTTGTACAGTTCCTCCTATCATGGATTAATCTAATGAATCTTAAAACCAGAAATGGTCATGCTAGACAAAATTCCATGCCAGTGATGGACAGAAGGGCCACACTCAGAAAGGAAAGACTAAATTTTCCTTGGGGAAGGAAGCTGTGGGGAAACAGAAAGTACCCAAGCAGTAGAGATCTTTATCTCTGTCACCAATAAAATTCCCACCCAGCAATAAGTGTATCAAAGATTTGTGGTTCTGGAAAATACACAGGGATTTGGCATTTGGGGGCCAATGTATCAACTCAGGGTAGCATTGACTCCTTCCCTGCCAGTGCTACAGCTTCCGGAGGTATCCTAAAACCACTTGGAAGATTCCCAGCTTTCAGTGAGAAACACAGCATGCATTGTTTTTCTTTTAGGGATCTCTGTATTTGTTTTCATGGATATATAATTATTATTAATCATTGGGCCTGTTTATTTGGACACACATACTTCAATTGCAAAACCAAGTTCTAATATTTTGAGGTTAAAAAAAAGTGGAGCTGACATTTCATCAAATTTCTCATAGGATCTAAGATATGGAACACATTTACTGGGTATAAATAATTAAAGACATTTCTATCTTCAATTGGAGTCAGTAAGTGCAGGATTTGTTTACTTTTAACATAGATCAGAGACATGGAGAGTATGTGAGGCTTGAGGTTGGAAGACCCTGGTTGTCATCTGAAGATTCTTAAAGGTAGCTGTGTAGCCTTGGGCCAGCTCTGCAGACCCTGAGTGGGGAAATAGCCCTTGCTTGGAACTTTGAGTTACATAGGGAGCTTCTGAAGAGAAGTGTGGGGCAGGGTGATAGATGAATAGGGATAGCATGGAAATCTCCTTTCCTTTTTCTCAGAGCACAGATTATTTGAGTATTTGCACATAATATCTAGAGCAGTAAAACCTATTTCACTGCTTTATTTATTCATTTATCTTTTTGCAACATACCTAAAGAATATAGTAATTCTCATTATTAACAGAATGGCATTTTGATTAATTTGTAAAGGTTGTGGGCGGGCATTGAGTATTAACTCTTAAGACACAAGTGTTTGCTCTTGCTTTTGGACATGTTACAACCTGCTGAAAGGGATGACCCTATCCCCTTCCCTGTGAATTTTTTTAGTTCCTACCCCTAGAGAATCACTGCTATGAGCAAGGGGCTAGGGAGAGGTTCCTGGACTCATCTCAGAAAGCCCTTGAGCCTCCTGGACTGGGTGTAGTATTTGTGCTTGTTATCAGGAGCCTCCCTATACTTGGGATGCCCAACTCCCCCAGCGGATTAGTTTCCCTTCAGAGAGGCTGTGCGCAGGGGATGTTGACGTGCCCTCCAAGACACACACTGTCTCCGTAGCCCTCAGCCTCTGCCCCCACACAGCAGTTGCCACTGAAGGCCTCTCAGAGCAGGTATTAGAACACAGGAGGCTGGGGCGCTTGGGTGGCTCAGTGGGTTAAAGCCTCTGCCTTTGGCTCAGGTCATGATCTCAGGGTCCTGGGATGGAGCCCCACATGGGGCTCTCTGCTCAGCAGGGAGCCTACTTCCTCCTCTCTCTCTCTCTCTCTCTCTCTCTGCATGCCTCTCTGCCTACTGATGATCTCTCTGTGTGTCAAATGAATAATAAATATATATATAAAAAAAAAAAAACTTAGAACACAGGAGGCTTCCACCTACGAGTGCATTTTAAACAATCTCCTCAAAGGGCCCAGTGCATTTCCCAGAGATGTGAATGACTCATCTAGCTCAACAACCTGGGACTCACATTTGGTCCTGCAACTTTGGCGTAATTCACGTTTGCCCTGTGTTTCCTGCCATCTGATTACTTCTTTCACTCTGGAGATTCTGCATTCTGGCTCTTGATTAAATTATGGTACAAACTTTGTCACAAGGTCTCCCACCATTTCTCTATGGCTGCATCTTTTATATGGGTTATCCATATCCTATAAATGGGATTTGTAAACCTTGAGATTTTATACAGATTTGCACACCATGGCTTGGGAATTCTATGTTCTTTGAAACTTCTTATGAGAAGTAAATGTAAGCTCCCATGTAGACCAGAGCTTTCCAAATTATCTATGGGGAAGGGTCAGTTGTATTGTTTTTAATTATTTTGAATCCATTGCTGACTAATGTATTAAATTTAATAAATTTAAATTTAATAAATTTAAAATGCAATAAAATAAATTTGTAAAAATGCAACTGAAAAGATACAAAGTACAAGCTTCCTTTTTATAGTATTAGATTCAGCAAGTATAAAATGTGCTTTCAAGTCTCTCTCACAGTTTCTGAATGTTTTCTCTCAATTTCAGTACTTACCTTGCTATGGACCAGTAACAAGCAACTCGGACCAGCTTTGTTGTCCATCCACAGTTTGAGTAGTTCTGAGTGAGAGCATATGTAGGAACGTTCTCAACCCAGTGTATATGGTGCTTTTTGTAGTGGAGGATGAAGACGGTATGTAGCCGTGATGATATTCTCGAAGTTGTGAGTGCCTCCATCCTCCCCATCCCCTCCCAAGAGTTTAGGACCCTGTATGAAAGTCTTTTCTATACAATGCCCATGTAGAAAAATGTTCATAAAAATCGAATCAGCATTTGAGGAGACTTTCTTAACAATGAAGATGAGAGACTTTTACCACCCAGGTCAGTCTTGATGTTAAGTTACTCATTACAGTATCTCTGGTGAACCTGAGATTTTCCTAACTAAACTGGAATTGCCTTATATTACATTAGGACAAATGGCATAGATTCATGCATCAGGCATCAGCTTAAAAGCCGTGTAAATGAGGCAAGCAGGAGTGCAGGTCCAGCAGAGGATAGAAGTCATTCTATGTTTTCCCAACATGCCAATGTAAGAAGGTTCAAAAAGTATACTATTTATAGGGGGTCTGTGTAGGAGCTAGGAACATTAAAATGAACATAAGGAAGCCAACGACTTCAACTAAGTGCTTAAGATAACAACCTAAATACTACATGAAATGAGGAGCAAAAGGGAGGGTGAGGGAGAAGGAAGAATCTGAATCTGGCAGAGCGGGTGGCTTCAAAAGAGGTGGATTTGAGGAGTCAGTGCTGATCTTGAGGTTCAGAACTGTTTGCACTCTTTTTTTAAAGATTTTATTTATTTGACAGAGATCACAAGCAGGCAGAGAGGCAGGCAGAGAGAGAGGAAGGGAAGCAGGCTCCCTGCTGAGCAGAGAGCTCCTTGTGGGGCTGATCCCAGGAACTGGGATCATGACTTGAGCAGAAGGCAGAGGCTTTAAGCCACTGAGCCACCCAGGTGCCCCAACTGTTTGCACTCTTAACAACATCAAAATGACTTGAATTCTTTTTTTACTCTATGGAGCACTTCTAAGATGTGTAAATTAATGCATCATAGCATTAACTACATTAAGTACGTTTTCTCATTGTCTGAAATTACTGCATCAGTCAACAAGATTGCCCTGGCTTTGTATATAGTTGTGAAAGAGATTGACTTCTGAGACTGGAATTATGTGGACCAATTAGGTGGAAAAACAATGCCATTATTTGAAAAAGTCACACAAAGGAAGCTATAGCAAATGTAAAGCTATACAAGGGAGATTTGGGGACTCATCAGAGACAATTTTCTAAGTTGACACATTGTGGAAGAGTCATTTAGTGACTCTTTAAACTCTGATTTAATAAGAGTTGAATAAAATTTAAACTCTGATTAAATAAGTTATTTAATCAGCCTTACTACTTGGCAAAACTTACTAGTACTGGAATACATGATGTCTATCTTGTGAATACCCTCACCAAAATGATAAATCATTTTTCTAGTTGAGAACCAGTTTGATAAAATTGATGCAGGAAAATGCTATAATAGAATGAAGCGGGTTACATATTATAGTTGCCCATTTTTGTTGGGTATCAAAATTATCTGGGGTACTTGGCAATAATATAGATTCTAAATAATATAGGGTCCCAAAGGCAAATATTCTGAGCCATCAGACCCGGGAGAACATTAACTGCCTTCATAAACAACACAGGTGAGTCCAACACAGGTTGGACTAGAACACATTTTCAAGACCCATACAACTTCTCATTGAATGAAGGAGGAAATGGAGACTCCTTAGCTCTATGACCTCGATGAGGTCATTTAAATTCTAAGAGGCAGAACCAAGACTAAAACTCAGGGATCTGGTCCCACCCACATACTGCCTTAGAAGTATTTATGTCTCTGGCTGAATTATATCCTTGTACATTACCCTGGAAGCCAACACATCTTTCTCAATTTACAACTAGGAGGGTTTTGCCAAAACTGGGGGTGACTCAAACAAGAAAAGTTCTTGGGAGGCCATTGAGAGTGCTTCTCAAATTCTGCCTTCATGGTACCATATGCAGTGACTGCCTTGTATCTCCATAATCTCAGACAGAGCCTCAGAACATAGGGGGCAGGCAGTCTCTCTTTTTGCTCCAGCTGGGGTATCTGGGAATCACAGAAGAATCAGAAAAACTAGAGTTCATAGCCAGTCTAGTTACCATCATGTGAGGGAAGGCTCAGAACCAGGGCAGTTGTCTCTTGCATCCTTCTAATAGTAATTCTCTGACACCAACCAGGTGTCCTTTGGCCCCATTCAATTCTAACATTAACCACCCAGAGATAGCACAGAATGACAGGTTGAGGGTTGAGTCCCATGAGACTGCCCCTACTTCAAATGCCAGCCCTAAAGCCCAGATATCCCCACACCACCTTCACCTCTGCTCGGCCCACTACAAATTGGGGAATTCCCATGACCTCCCTTCAGTTTTGATAATTCCTCAGAACAGCTAACAGAACTCAGGAAAGAGCTCTACTTACCATTATAGTTTAGGATGGGGAGAAGTGAGGAGGCAGAGTTTCCATGCCCTCTGCAGCACCACCATCCCAGCATATCGATGTACTCACCAACCTGGATGGTCTCTGAACCTCAGTATCTCAAGTTTTTATCAAGGTTGCATTGCATAGACATGATGGGTGAGCTCATGGGTCATGTGATGAAACTCAATCTCTAGCCCCTTTCCCTGGACAGAGACTGGGGATGGGGCTGAAAGTACAACCTTCTAATCACCTTTGATCTTTCTGGTGACTAGCCCTCAATCAGAGGCTCTCTGGGGGTCTTACTTCTCATTCACATAAACTCAAGTATGATCTAATATTTTTTTATAAGTAACAAAAGATACTCCTACCATGCCAGAAGTCCTAAGGGTTTTAGAGGCTCTGTACTAGGAACTCTGGACAAAGACCAAAACAGTTTTGTGGGGTTTTTTTCCCCTTTACATTACACCTTTCATTTTTGTTTTGAATAAAGACTGCTGTCAGAGAAGACCATCTTACTGACTAATCTGCAACATTGTGAAAGGAGACATTTACTATCTGAGTCTGGACTGCAATATGTAGAAATATTAGAAGTGATTGTGTGCAGTTTGCATTTCTTACATTAAAAAGACAGGAAACAAGATGGCTTTACAGATTATTTTGTAACTGCCTAAATGCTGTTAGGATGTATAAGGAAGAAAAGATTTATATAGGATGGTATACTACCTTGTTAGGAATATGAGGCTGCAGTAATAAATAACATCCACTGGCACTTTACAGTTTTTAATGTACTTTTATGACCATTATAATAAACTGCTAACATTTATTAAACACATCTTTGGGTCAAACTCTGTGCTAAGTGCTTATATGCCTGAGAACTCTGGCTTTTAGGCTTCATAACTCTATTAGGTAGGCACTGTTACAATCTCCATTTTGCTAATGAGGAAACTGAGGTGTACACAAGGTTACATAACTTGCTCAAAGTCACAAATTACATTAGCATCAGAACTTGAGACCTGGTTCATCTGAGCGAAGAGCCCTGCACTATGCTTAATAATCCCTACACTGTTCAAAGTAGAGGAGAGAATCCTGGACTGATAGCCGGGATGGCCTGGGTTCTAGACCTTATCATGTAGACTTGTTAGTTGACCTTGGCACTTCGTTTGTTAACCTCCGATTTCCCCTTTGACCTTGTTGAGTGGGAGGCAAATTGAGGTAGATGCTCTCTGACATTTCACATTTGGCCATTTAGGACCCAATGCCTTGAATTTGGCTTTGGCTCATGTTTGGTCCTTAGCATTTAGAGAAGTGTTGTTTTATGAATCTGGGAGTTTGGAGTATGAGGGGCAGCTTCTTTGAGAAATTCTAGGGCCAGTGCCCTTATTTCCTTTTATAGTCTAATTCCAGGTTCTAACATACTTAATGCCAACATATTTATTTTCTCTGAATATAAAGGAAGGTCATTTCACAGAGCCATATGGACAATGTAAATGCAGATTTAAAGATAAACAGAGTCCTGGGAAAAGGCCTTCACTACTCTAGGCTAATATTGCTTTTATTTTTTTCATGAATGATTGAAATCTGGGAGCATTGGCAGTCTGCTTTTCCCTCATATTGTAGAGCACGTACTTATTCATACGGATCTCAGGTTTTGTTTTCTGGCTCTCTTATTTACCAACAGCGCTGATCTTAGTCAAGTGACATGACTGTTTAGAACCTCAATTTTTTTATGTGTCAGAAGACAGTAACACCCACCTCGCGGGATTACCAGGGGAATAAAAGGAAAGCGCCTGAGAAGGACTTGCTAAATATTTCTTTTTTGTGGATGTAAATTAAGTTTGGACCTTTTTGGAGCCCCCTTCCCTGCCCTCTCTCCCCTTTCTCTGCCTGAGCTTGGCAGGCAGACTGCTGGGCTGGAAAGCTTCCTGCTCTCACTCCTGCCTGCCTGTTTTATTTTCAGAACTTCCCCCACACATCTCAGCAGGATGCCATTTGTAGATGGAAAGGAATATTTTAGAGTTAGGCAGAGAATTCCTCTCAATTCACAGTCTTTATTTCCACCATGGAATTGTTCCCAGAGCCTTGCAGTGGCCTCAGGGATAATACAAAGTTCTCAGGGCCTTGATTAAAGTTGGCCCTGAATTTTTTGTCCTTACAGTCAGTTTGACCTGAGTAGAGCCTCAAGTACAGGACACATATTCCTGTGGGCCTCTGGGACTCTGAATTCCTAAAGGTGTATCTGTTTACTTTGGCAGATAGGAGGAAGCCAGGACTTTGAGAGCTTCCTAATGATTCATGGAATCATTATGCAGTGTGGTCTAGTCAGCATCTGGACCCTGATGACAGACTCCCAGGGTTCAAGCCCAGGCTCTGCTGCTGACTGGCTTGATAACCTTGGGCAACTTAAATTTCCTGTGCCTCAGTTTCCTCTTCTGTAAAATGGAGATAATAGTAGCTATCTCATAGTGTCATGTTAAGAATGTCCGACATGTATTAAACACCATGTGTTCTTACTATTACTTTTAATATTTGCATTCATATAATGAATGGAGCCTATTTCCCTGTTACTCTTGATATATTACTATAATGAAGGTAACATTGTCAAGAATCAGGAAACTGTGACAACATTAGAGCTGGTAATACTCTGTTTAAACCAGTTTCTCAAAGGGTGGTGTTAAAAAAAAGGATTTTGGATGACATAAGGACAGATTTTATCTTTTTTTTTTTTAAAGAATTTATTTATTTACCTGACAGAGATCACAAGTGGGCAGAGAGGCAGGCAGAGAGAGAGGGGGGGAAGCAGGCTCCCCGCCGAGCAGAGAGCCCGATGTGGGACTCGATCCCAGAACCCTGAAATCATGACCTGAACTGAAGGCAGAGGCTTAACTCACTGAGCCACCCAGGTGCCCCAGGCATTATCTTTCTTAATAATTTGAGCTTATTTTAATATATTTGGGAAAATGTGAAGAACATATCAAGTTTGCAAGTCGATGGGTTTGATTGGGATGAGGCCAAGGCCTGGAGGTGGGAAGACAAAAATCATTATATGTGAGGCACCAGGAAAGTTTCCTTTGGAGAATTTCGGCACAGGAGATGTTAATCTGAATATGTGGCTATAAGTGCTTGCAGATCATGAATGCAAGTTGCAAAGGAGGCATGAATTGTCAGTGACTTGAAGTGAAGTGAGATTACAGGTAAGAATTGGTATTTTAAAATAATTTTGAAAAACAGTTTGAGAAGAAAAATGTCTTCATGTGACTTGAAAATAATAAACATTTTTTTTTCTTTTTTCTTGCATAGTGTTTCAGTGATGATGAACAGTGATTCTTCCCCCAGGCCTGGTTCTTGATTTACTTGATGGTGAACATGGCTTGGTAGAGTCCCCTTGATTGCTGCTAAAAGGCTGTTCCTGAGTAGAAATTGCCATTCAAAGGGCGAAATAATGTAGCCAGTGACTGACTGATGACAAAGAGGACTTCAGGGCAGAGAGCCCTCTATGTTGATTGCTTGACTTCTACTCATTTCTCTGTGGTGGCCCAGTTCTGGGCTCGCCCTTTTGTGCTAGAGAAACAGCCATCAGGAAAATTGCATCAGTTTTCTCCTTTGAGGGCTATGACATAAATAAGGGCGATGTGAGCAAATCTGAGTTCTATTTTCAGTTCTGTCTCTTTCTAGATCTCTGACTTTGGGTAAGTTACTTGTACTACCTGGGCTTCCGTGCTTAAATAGGATAGTAAAGCCAGTCCAGAGCTCAGAGTCATCCACTGGTTTACCTTGGTTCCAGTTTGGATAGTGGAGACTTTTTTTCTGGTCTGCACATGTTTTAAATATGAGGAAATTTCATATGAAACATCTGCAAGTCCTGCTTCTGTTCGAAACTTGGAAGATCCAATGACCTTGATTCCTATTCCTACATGATAGAAATCTACTGGAGGTGAGTCAGTGGTGCCCCTTGAGATGTGACTCCCTCATGGTTTCCACCAGCTCCGTTGGCTTACACCAACCTCCTGTGTTCATTTGCAGCACCCGCCTTGCCTCTGAAGTGTGTGTGACTTTGAGAATTCTCTTTTGGTTGCTCACATATCTTCATTTCTATTTTCTTGGCTGCTTCAAGAATAGATAGGGTTTGCCAGATAAACACTTTCTAGATAATAGAAAGTGCTTGTAATAACTTTTACAATAGAAAGGGCTTGTAATAACTTTTCAGGACTTTTCACATATATGATACTGATCATAGTTATGACTGTGTAACTTATGGTAAGTTTAGTTACAGTTTGTTTACTCTTTTAAATCTGGAATGAATCCCCAAATCCTAAAATCGATTTGCTCTTTTAAAATCATTGGTTTTCAAAAGAGACTCTTAATGTCATAAAACAAACTGAGGGGGGTGGGTAGGAGGAGTGTTGGGAGAGGGTGGTGGGGTTACATTATATGTTTAAATAAAAATTTTTAAAAATTTTAGAAAAAAAAATCGTTGGTTTTGGGACACCTAGGTGGCTCAGTTGGTTAAATGTCTGCCTCCCACTTAGGTCTTGATCCCAGAGTCCCAGGATTGAGCCCCAAGTCTTTTCCCTCTCCCTCTACTCATGCTTCTCTCTCATTATCTTTCTCTTAAATAAATAAATCTTTAAAAATAAAATGACTGGTTTTGATGTAACTTGGAAATAAGATCCAAGGTTCCTTTGTTCTCTTAAATTATCAAGGGAATCAGAAATAACTTTAAAACAAGAGCAAAAAAGTCCTGGTGTTCACTGTTATTTGCTAATGTATGATCTACCCATCTTTAAGGAGTCCAAAGAGATGTAGTTACTGGGGAAAAAGAAGAAAAACCTAACAGATAAGAAAAAATATAAGAAGTGCTAATTTAATAATAAGATTATTATACATAATAACATAAGCTTTTTACAATTGTAATATGAAGTAGAAATGGAACCCACCATACTTCCAACTCCAATTCCAAGGTTCTGAAATTTTGCCAGCATGCCATATTTTACAAAGTTTTCTTCAGAAATTATTTAACTGTGTTAGGATTTAGAAGGAGAGAGTTTAATGTCTGACAAACTCTCTGATACAACTTTTTCTTGTTTTCAAGTGTGACTTCTATAAGCCAGCATGACATTCTTGGAGAGTCCATACAGCTTGGTGGAAAAAATAACCGAATATTTGTCAAATAGGATCTGGCTCTATGTTCTCGCTCTAAAACTTCCTAGGATCACCAAAAAAAGTCCATTCTTGTGGCACTCAGAGCCTCAGCTCCCACCTTTGTAAAAAGAGAATAATCAGGCTTATTCATTAATGAGAAGGTCACTAAGACCAAATGACACAATCTTTCTTAATCAGTATAGTATCTGGCATAAAATAAACATATAAATATTTTTGTGGGGTTTTTTTGGTACAGAAAATAATTATTAGTACTTGAATATTCCTTGAATCCTGATAAATCTTGAGAAGTGATCTTGTCTTAGATGTTTTGACTATTGTCTTTTTAATTTTTTTAAGAACAACACATGGTACCCACTGAAAATGGGTTAGTGTTGTTTCATTTCCCTCTATTATTAGTACATCATCAAGATGTATGAGCAGATGTATGTTACATTTATCCTGATATCTGAACTACATTTTATCATTTAACAGTTTCATGTATTCTAGAGTGAAAGGTTTTCACATGCACCCACTGCCAATGTTCCCTATTTTGTTGTTGTCGTTGTTTACAAGATTGGCTGTTCCCATACAGTCCTGGCAGCATTGGTTGGTATGGTCAGGTGGGGAGAGATATGTAGAGCATAGTTTTCTTGAGGTTGTTGGTGAAGGTGCCTGTGATATTGGAAGTTCTTAGGTAGTTGTATGATACCTTGTAAGCAAAAGAGCCTCTTGGCTGGGTCTTCTACTTCCTGTCTGGTTGTTTTTGGTGTCCAATAATGGGATTATCCCCAGTCATCTGGGTTGGTAAGAGGATTGAGCCCTTGGTAAATCAGTGTGCTATAGCATGAAAGCTGTTAACATCCTAAATGCAAAGCATTGGGAGTCCTTTAAGTAGTGAATTCGGGGTGCCTGGGTGGCTCAATGGGTTGAGCCTCTGTCTTTGGCTGGGGCCATGATCTCAGGGTCCTGGGATCGAACCCTGCATTGCATAGGGCTCTCTGCTCAGCAGGGAGCCTGCTTCCCCCCCCCACCTCTCTGCCTGCCTCTCTGCTGACTTGTGATCTCTCTCTGTCAAATAAGTTTACATAAAATCTTAAAAGAAAAAAAAGTGAAATTCAAATGTGTTGCTTCCTTTGAGATGTAAGGCACGACACTTCACAGTAGAGGATGCAGAGAGAAGAAACCCAGTTCCAGAGAGAAATACACCAAAGCCCATAAAATTCACTTGAGAGTACATCACGGCTTTTAACTCCAACCTTTTAAGTTACTGCTTGGTATTGTTCTCAACTTGATTCCTAACTTGCTTAAAGAAGGGGAAAAAGAAAAAGAAAAAAAGAGTGAAACATTTATTTTTTTAAAAGATTTTATTTATTTATTTGACAGAGATCACAAGTAGGCAGAGGGGCAGGCAGAGAGAGAGGAAGGGAAGCATGCTCCCGGCTGAGCAGAGAGCTCAATGTGGGGGGGCGGGGGGGCTTCATCCCAGGACCCTGGAATCATGACCTGAGCTGAAGGCAGAGGCTTTAACCCACTGAACCACCCAGGTGCCCAAGATTGAAACATTTATAAAGACAGAAGGAATTCATCCCTTCCTGGTTTGGATTTGAAAGAAACACACATATTTAAATAATTCCAGTTTTTGTGGAACTATTGAAAATTTTTTTCTTTGTTTCTTCCTTTGTTGTTTGAAACTTTTCTTTACAGTTCATCTTAGTCATATTTACTTTAGGCATCATAGAGCTGGCTATTATTTTGTCTTAATAAAAGGATGCAGCCATTCACCATTATTGTGACATATTGCCTTATTTCCTCCATTATTTTTTATGTCTTTTTTTTTACACTTGCTTTGTTTTCCTTTCGTTTGCATTTATAAAATTAATACTTTTTATTTCCTGCCAATTTGGGATTTCAACTATATATTTAGATTTTGTTAGTGGTTACCTTAATAGTTTAACAGGTATATTTATGCCAATCTCAGACTTCCTATGTTTTCCCCATGCTTAATTTTGAAAATATTTAGACATATAGTATAGCTGAAAGAATTTTACAGTGAATATCTGTATATGCTCTACTGAGGTGGTATAATTAATTTTTTCCTGTATTTATGAATTAAGTTGCTTTTCCAAAACTTCTTTCCTAATGCTTGCAGTAGTACTAGAACATTTTAATTAACTAAAAAAGTACATTCAACCTTTTTAAAGCCCTTCTAGAAATAGAGGTGGTGAGCTAGTATGCCTTACTCATTGAATTTAGAGATGGAAACTTCTAGGAGATCCAGCTTTCTGTCCAGTGATCTCAAAAAGAATTCATTATCTCAACACTGGGCCCTCTGAGGTAGCATCGTGTTCTGATAACAGAGAAAGCTCCTCAAAATTTTACCACATGAAGTTAAATTTGTATGCCAGATGCAAATAAATGGCATTTGCAGAAAAAAAAAAGATGGTTGATCTAGATGTTTACTCAGATGAATTTGCCAGAAATTATTAATTTTTAAGTATACTCCCAGATGGTAAAATATCAACCTATTTTTTTGTTTGTTTTTTCTTGGAAATTTCCTCTGTAATAAGTTGGAACTGATTTTATTCATTTAATCTCTCCAAAAGGCAACACCATTGGTATATTTAATCAATAAAAATAATTTTAAATTATATTATTATTATATATGTATATATTAATAGATGCCTAATTACTCCCAGAACATGGGCTTCATCAAACTAAATCATCCAGCTTCAACGTATTGAAGCACAAACACATATTAATAATAAAACAAAATTGTAGGGAACATGAAGGATAATGACACATCACATGTTACAAGAAACATCAAAATATGTATTTTATAATCAAATATTTTGGCATCCCATTGTCAAATGATGACAACTATAAAAGAAGTATAAGCTGAGGAAACTTTGTAGATGGCTGTCATAATCAATCATCTGTACTAAAATTAATAAATACCTAAGGACTTAAAATGTATTATTGATATACAGGAATCTAAAAGCTTTTGATCTGCAAAATCATTATTCCAGATCACCATTCTGGGCCAAAGGTAGACTTGGGTTTTTTCCTATGTGGCCTTCTAACTATGTTTGAACATAGCTTATACAATGTCTTTGAGCAATGGTTGTACTTGGCATAAGTATATTCTTTGTCAAAGTAAAAAAAAAAGTGAGAAGACAAGGGACAAATAAAGTATCTGTCTTCTATCCCATTCCTTCCTTCAAATACTGTTGCATTTTTCCCTTACTCTTTACAGAGAAAATGCTCAAAGTTACCGTCAATATTCCTTGTCTCTACTTCCTCATCTTGCATTTACTCCTCCTTAACCCATTATTCATCTGACTTTTGCATCTTCAACCCCACTGAAACTGGTTTTCTAACTGGCTACCACTTTATCAATTTACAGTTTCCATTTTTAATCTTGTTTGAGCTTTCTGAGGCATGCCACACTGTTGATAACTACCTTATTTTAAAAATGTCTTCATTTTGGATTCCACATTGCTGCCTTTTCTTGGCTTCCTCTAATCCTCTGCCCACTCCTTCTTATTCTTTTTTTTTTTTTTTTTAACTAGCTTTGCTGAACCTTCAGTGATGGTTTCCCCTCTGGATTCTGTTTTAGGCTGTCTTCTCAATCAACATTATTATTCTTGAATAAAGTCTTCAATTCTCTCTCTATTGACATTCATTTCTAAATCACCAGCTCCAACTTCTCTCCTCATCTTGAAACCCATATATCCAAAATCCTACTGAAATTAACCATGTAGGTGTGCCCGGGACTCCTGAAAATCCATTTGCCCCCAGATGAATTTACCTTCCATTTTCCTTAACCCCGAATCTGCTCTTTCCCTCTGCTTTACCACATGGTCTGTGAGGGAATCTGGGATTTTTTGTGTGATTTCTCCCTTTCCTGTTCTCCTCTCACTTTGAATAGATCACTAAGGTTTCTTTACTCTTCTCTCCAAATATATCTTGAATACCTATCTCTTCTCAGTCATCAAAATCCCCCTAATCCTCTCCCACTCCTCACCAACATAACATATTAGTGAAATATTAGTTGAATTACTCCTGAGTCTCCCAACAGTTCTCCAGACTGTGTCCATTGTTGTTGCTGAAGTGCAAATCTGTTAACTCCCCTTGGCTTGAAATTCTGAAGTGAATGTTCATGGTTCTCGGGCTTCTCCAATATGACTTAGCTCCTGCTTACATTTCCAGCTTTATGGTCTGCTATTCTGTTGCCCTATCCCACCACCCTGTTAACCATCTGGCTTTTACTCTACCCCTTCTGAATGTAGTTCTTACCTATAAATCTGATGTGGCCTCCTGATCCTCTAGAACTCTGCACATTCTGTTCCCTTTTGCCTTGACCATTCCCACTCAAACTAGTTTTTCTCATTTACCATTCAGGTATTAGTTGGGACATTGCTTGCTTTGGGATGACTTTTCTAGGTTTTCTTTTCAATGTATTTCTGTGTATCCTTGCATATGGCACTTTTCAAATTGTAGAATGTTTCTCTCTTGACTTTTCTGTTACCAACATTTATCATTTTGCTAATAATTTATCACAACAGCTATTACTAACATTTACTAAATGCTTCTTTCATGTGAAGCACTGTTTGAAGAGCTTCACATGTTAGTATTAAATGAATTAAATCAACCAGTATATGTGGTAGTGTTATTAAAAATTATTACAACAATGGTGTGTGGCAGATCCTATTAATACCATTGGACAGATGGGACAGGTACAGGGAGGTTAAGTTGATTGCCTAATATGTTATAGCTAGAAGTGATAACATCAGTATTCAAGCCCAGGCAGCTGAATCTCAGGACTCACATCTTTTACCTTTGAAGGCTGGGAATTCATACTTTATTTTCACATCTTGAGCATCTAGCATAGATCATAACACAAGATGGGTACTCAATATTTGTTGAGAAGAGAAAAAATGATTGATTAATTGGGCCCTGTGAGAAAGTCATCCAGGGTTTGTGCATAAATGAAGGAATTACTGCATATAATGCCAGATTGTCTCATGCTACCAGGCTGCTGGGCAAGCACCAGATACTACGGTTTTCCCTTACTTCCTCTTCAAAGCATATATTACCCCATAGGAAACCAAGCAACTCTAACTACTTGTTGGCAATACTAACTTCTGCCAAGTCATACTCTTGTTTGTGAATCAATGAAACCAAATTTGATTAAACAACACCGAAAGGGGATCTGTTGGACCAGAACCAAGATAAACTCAGAAAACAGATATGCATATGATTCCTCTAAGTAAATAGTCTTCATGAATTCACTTAAAATGCTATTGCTGGCATCTCCTCCATTAATCTTTGTCTACTATAGGGCATTCATGGTGATATCACAAGAGTTTTGAATCTCCTATTGCCAGCTGGCATCACCTTGAAAATACATTTATTGTGGCTGGGTGTTTGTTGTCTCTTTAATATGCCAAGTCCTTGTTGGGGACATCAGACTGGGTACCCTAATTCTTGGGTCTTGTCCATTCCTCCCATGTCCCAACTCCTATTTTTCTCTCTTTTGGGATTCTCCAAATTTAGAAAAATAATTTAGATGCCTTTTACTCCCACCAAAAATACATAGGTAGAGACTGTGCATTCTCTAAAATTAGAAGAAAGAAGTGATGTTTTAAGAAATCTTAGCACTGCTACCAATTCTTACTCATTCTCTTGAAGTTAAGGTATTTAGTCTGAAATAGGCTCAGTATGGGAATCTTCTGTACTAAATGATCATATTATATTTATTCACCTGTCACGCTTATTAAACAACTACTGTGTGTTGGGTACTACTCTACGTACATAATGAAAGGAAAGATGGAGCCCCACCTTTCAAAGAACTTATGAATCCCATTAAAACACCAATCACAAGTAAAAAAGGCTAATCAGAGAACAGAAATTCAGAGTGCAGAGGGTTCTGAAATGCGGAAGGATGATGCAGCAAAGTACCATTCATTATTCTTTGTTTAGGATGATTAGGAGACAAGTTAATAGATTTAGTTTGACAAAGACTTTACAAGCTCATTTTTAGCTTCTTTGCCTCAAGGGAGCTGGCTCACTATCTTCTCAGCAGGCTGGAAGCCATCTCGGCAGATGGTCCTGGGCTGTGTGTGCCAGCCATGGAGCATTTTCCTGGCATGTTTGCCATGTGGCTCTGTTCTTGTCCAAGCAGCAGGCTATCAGTGCAGAGTGTTTTCCAGTGCTCTCCAACAGAGGATGGGGAGGGAGGAGGAATCCATGGGAGGAGATCCAGAAGTGGTTTTCTTTCATTTATGATGCTTTGCAAGCAGGCTTACTGCTTGACAGGGTCCAGAGACAGAATTGTGGGACTGACAGAACCCTAGAAACTCATGGCAATTGGAAAGCCTAGAACAGTACCTACTAGGAGACCTCACTGGCAACTGATCTTCTGAATGTTCTTGAATCTCTAATCATTTCACTATCATCTGAAGACCAACTAAACATATAAATCCAGAGAAACACTGGTCAGTTTTTGTCCATGCCTGCCTTCTCAGAATGACCACAGTGTCAGTTCCCCAACGTGTCTCTTGCCTACTCCAGGGGCTTGGGCTATAGGACTTACTGTACCATTACATTAAACTTCTATTTTTTTCCCTATAGTATCATCATTTGCCTCTGGTCCAGGTTCCAGTCATGACCTTTACTGCATAATTTGAGCTCTTCCTTGAACTACTCTGAATTTCAGTGTCTGTATCGATAAAATTGGGGAAAAAAATAATGTTCTCTTTGACTGGTGAGGAGATGGAAATTACAGGTACATAAAAACATTTTTTGAACTACAATGGCTTTTCAAATATTCATGTTGTAGTTATTATATGACAAAGGTGATATTTAGAAACTTCATATATTACTAAAGGAAAAAAAGCTTAAATAGGTGAAAAAAACACAGGACTCTAAACTATGCCGTGATTTAAACTAGTGTTATCTATAATACAGGAATGGTGATATGTAGGCTACAAGGCTTATATATGAGGATTAATGAAGTTCAAGATAAGACTGACTATAAATCTCTACTCCCACTCTTTGTGGCTCTAGATAAGTCTGTTAACCTTTCCGAGCCTCTATCCTTTCATTTCAACAAGAAGGATAATACCTATTTTTCACCACTCTAGAAAGTACTAAATAAGATGATTTATAGAGTGCATCTGGCCCAAAGTTGACTTCGGATGAATGTGAGCTATGTGTATCTTTCTTTGTTATTTACGAGAGGATGAGCATTTCCAGAGTTTTCTGATTGTTCATGGGGAAAGGGGTGACACAGAATCTCAACTTTCTCCTCCCCCAATTTGAAGGGAATAATTTGTTCTTAGTAAAGTGATGATAGAAAGAAATAGCAGCTTATTACTAATGGAGTCTTTTTTTTCATTTTATTTTATTTCTTTTCAGTGTTAATGGAATCTTTTTTAGATAAACTCTCTGAAGAAAGAAAAATTAGATAGAAAACATATCAGTTAGTGGTCTGTTTTGCCACTATTCTTCTAAGTCTCCTGTCAAACTTTTCCCAACTAGCTGATAAATTTTCTTGGTGTTTTTGAGTATTAGTCTAAGATACTGTCGTTGGAAGACCCTGCGACAAGCCATATCCAAGCCTCAGCTCTGACATTTTCCATAGGTTCCCATTAAACCTTCATGGTTTTTTGTAAACAAATCAAGGCAGTTCAATGACCATTTTCTTCGATCACTTTAATATAAAATGGGAGACATCAAGCTTCCAATGAGCTTTTACCTGCCTTTGGCATCTCCTATATTTTAGTGCTCAATCTCCTTTTTTGGAATCAGTTTCCTAAACCTTCTGGGACACCATCTTCCTCACTGTGCCCACCTTCCTTGTACAGGCTTTGACCCTGTACAAAATGACTTTTGAAAATATAGAGAAAGGCAGGAGATCAGGCAGGCAGGCTGGCTTCTAGGTTCTTCGTATGTTAGTATTTTAAAGCACTGCACTACAAGGGATTTGACTATATTTGTGTATCTGGCTCTTCAGTCTCTTTTTACTTCCATGCTGTGATTAGGGTGGAGGTACCTTAAGGTATCTTCTTTCCCTTTCCTTCTTGTCGTTGGTTTTTGAATTTATGCCATTTGTGAGTCATTTCTTTGGAGTCTACTCTTACCCTCTTTTTTGAAATGTGAACATCACTTACAGGGGCCTCCTTTTTATAGTGTGTGATTTTTCATGTCCCAGATCTCAGGATATTGCAGCCTCCTTTTTACAACACTCAGTGACTTCTCACTTAGAGCAGTGTTTTCAAACTTTTCCTTTATTGTATTTTAGAGGCAGATGTTCTTTTTCAAATGACATCATAGGCAGAAGACCAATTTAAATCACATAAAGGGCTCTTGCTTATAGGAAGGCAGGCATTCAGAGCATTATATGAGAACCACCAGTCTGTGTCCGGGAATTTTCTGCTTTTAAACTGGTCCTGAGTTGGAACTGATTTTTATCGTATTCCTTATTGTTAATTATACTCTTATTATACTCAGTTACACTCATTATTAGTCTGTATATGATCTGCTTTTATATCTATATAGTGATTTTTAGTAATAGAATAAGTACCCACAAACTTACCACCCCAAGCAAAAGCTACCCCTTTAACCTATATTACCTACATGACGTCCCACCCCATTATAGCCCCTTGTCATTTTAAAACTGAAAAACCAGGAATGCCTGGGTGGCTCGGTCAGTTAAGTGTCTGCCTTGAGCTCAGGTCATGATCCCAGGGTTCTAGGATCAAGTTCTGCATCGGGCTCTCTGCTTAGTTGGGAGCCTGCTTCTCTCTCTCTCTCTGCTGTTCTTCCTGCTTGTGCGCTCACTCTTTATTTCTCTGACACAAATAAAATCTTGGGAGGGAAAAAACCCTTTATTTTTGGGTAACTTTAATGCCTCTCTACACTTCTATAAAATATACTTTCATAAGTTTATAAAACTACAATATATACTTTTAGCTGGTTTTAACATTATAAAAAAGTATAATTTTTTCCACTTAATATTATGTTGCTAAGATTCACCTGACTTGTCATATACCCTTTTAGTTCATTTGTTTTGACTACAACATAATATTCTATGGGGTAAATACTCCATGGTTTATTCTCCTGTTCATGGGTGTTTGATGTAGTTCTATAATTGCTATGTCATAAGAGATAAGACTACTTTGTATAATGTAGTGTTTCTTCAGCTTGGTAATACTGGCATTAGGCCAGACATTTGTCTGATGTGGCTGCTGTTTTGTGCAGAGTGGGATGTTGAGCAGCATCCTTGGCTTATACCTGCTGCATGCTGGTAGCATCTGCACCCTAGTTGTGACAATGAGAAGCAGCATCAGACATGCCAAATATGCCTTGGGGTGGTGGACAAAAACATCCCCAAGAAGCACTACTTTAGAGGATGAAGCCATGCTAGTTTTTCAAATCACTTAGACTGTTTGATATTCTCATCAGGAAAGTTAACGAGATCCTATGTCTCTGAACTCTCTGTGATACTCGGTGTCTTTAGACTTCTGAAATTTTGCTGATATTATTAGCATGGCAACTTAACCATCTAGTCTCATTTCCAGCTATTCCCCTAATCCTGTGCTCTAACCAACTAACCCATTCTTCATTGATTAAACTGGCCTAATGCATGTGTTTATTAATCCTGAAAATATTAGCAGCAATTCATGCCAAAGGATGAAGATAGACGCTAGGCATAAGATGCCACGGTAGGGAATGGACGTGTTCCTGCTGTCATGGAGCTTGGCCCTCCAGTGAAGGAAACAGACATGAATGAAATTGCCTTCCTGTTCAGTAGAAAGGGACAGGAACATAGCACTGATAACTTACAATCAGGAGATTTGACCAAGTCAGCAAAGTCAGGAATACATAAGGGAGTAGAAAGGATTCTTATTTCCAGAGGCCATAGAATGAGGGGATTGTGGTGTGAGGTAAGGCAGGCAGGGAATACAGGTGAGAGTCAAACTATGTAGGGCCTTGCTGGCTGTAAGAAGTGTTTGGATGTCAGATTCACTTGGATAAAAAAACATGGAAACTTATTTGTGTTAGTGGGCTACGACTGCCAAAACAAATACCACAGAATGGGTGGCTTAAACAACAGACATTTATTTTCTTAAAGTTCCTAGGGCTGAGAGCCCAAGACCAAGGTGCCATCAAGAATGACTTGGTTTGCAGATGGCTGCCTTTTTGCTGTGTCCACACATAGCCTTTCCTCTGTGCATGTGCACTCCTGGTGAGTTTTCCTCTTCTTATATGGATATGATTCATATTCTTCTTCTATGGGAACCCATCTTTATGACTTCATTTAATCTTAATTACTTCTCTAAAGGGTCTATTGCCAAATACCATCACATTGATGGCTAGGCTCCAACTTGTGCATTTTGGAAAGTCACAATTCAGTCCACAGTACCTTTGAAATGTTTCAAATAGAGAAATAAATAAATTGATTAGTTCATTTTAAACTGGGATGATTTCACTGCAATATAGAATGGAAGACAACTTGAAAATTTAGTGTAGCAAGGACCGGGATGGTGCTAGGGATTCGGAGAGGTGTTACCATCAGGCACTGATCTAGAAGCTAAAACAGACCTGGCATATTGATGGGGAGAATACCAGGAAAAGGGAGATAACAGATCCTGGGTTTCAGGGTTGGTAACTAAGTTATGGCATTGACATTCCATGAATCTGGGGAGGTTGGGAGTAACAGAGAGAGAGCCAGGAACAGGTGTGTTGAACATGTGTCTGTGATTTGGTTCAAGGAGTGTCTTCTACCTAGAATGCTTTTTTCCCCTTAATCTAGCTTTTCTGGTCCATCTCATTAAATTTTACTCCTCTCTCAGGGCCCACATTATATATTGTTCCTTTTTTTTTTCTGACCTTTCTTAGATTTTCATCTCTTTACCTATCCCCTCCCCACCTTTACACTTAGGACTGTATGTATTTATTACTTGCCTTATCCTAAATGGACTGAATGCACAGTCTTGATGACATCAGAGTGCAGACAGTCTGTTTTTGGATCTCAGTTCCTCTCCAGGTGGAAATCTCCTCCAATCCAGGACATATATTTTGTTAATCCTTTTGGTCTAAGAGCTTGTTAGTGTCTATTACAAGGAGGTGAATCAAATGAATTGTTTAGATGTTGTTCTCAGCAAAGGGAGAGAATTGATAGCAGAAGGGGAAAACGATGCTTAATGGAGAAATGAGCCCCAGTCACAACCTTCTTTGCTGGCATTTATGTATATCCTGGAGTCAGCCCTTGTTTGGTCCTTGCCCTTCTCCTTCCTGTTAGAGGTGGGCGGGTTTAGTGCCTGGAAGGCTTTACCAGGTTGTGTGTGGATCCTTTATCCCTACTCAAATCTATCTGCCTCTACCTTTTTCATTCATGCGTTTATCTCTCTACTCATTCATTTACTCATTAATTCATTCAATAATTCAGTCCTCCAGTACTTATTAAATAATAGGCACACTTCTAGAGGCTGAAATAGAGAAGAGAAAAAAAATGGATGAAAATATCTTCTCTCAGGGGAAAAACCTGCCCTAACCCTGAGCACAGCTTTGTCAATGATGTCCAGTTGTAGGATAGTTGAAGTCATTGGCTTCCTCCTGCTTCTTAGCAAAATTTTTAGCAGAAATAGGACAGGGTATGAAGAGAAGAAGTGGTGGTGATGACTCTGGAAGGAAAAGAAAATGCAGGTTTCTGGGATGGAGAGAGGGGGAAATAGAGTGTCATTGCCCAGAGAGGCAAGAACCAGCTACCTGCCCATTTTGTGACTTTAGTTAAATTACTTTTCCATTTTTTTCCTGGTATTTGAGATTCAATCTGTTAAAAAAAAAAAAGCAAGCAGGTTAGTCCAGATGATTGTAAGGCCTTTTACCCTTTGTAATCTGTGTTACATCTGTGTACACACTGTGTACACACTGTGAAGTTAAAAAAAAAAAAGTGGATTTACTATGTATATAAACCCATGCATTAGGAAACAATAAGGCCTAGAAATCCTACATAGTCACCATTTACATTAAACTTAAGTGTTTATTTCCAAATACGTAAATAGCCAGCTTGGTGCTTTGATTAGTCCTATATTCCTAGTCCTTCTCAGCCAGAGTAAAAGTCAAATGAAAATTGATCAACTATCTAACGTTAAAACAATTAGGTTTTTTTTCTTTTTTTAGACATACTGCTGCAATGATGCAATCAAGAGGAGGTATTTGAAATTCATTGCTGCATGAAACTAAATTAACTAGATAAGTGCCTATTTTTTATTTGAACCTATAAAGGCTGCTATTTAAGATATTAATTTTTAAATAAAGGGCTGCTGTCAGTGTCCTGAAATAAATAGCATATGTTCAGAGGTAAAAGGAAGCCCCAAATTAGACAAATTTAAATTATCTAGAATCCTCAAAGAAGACATAAATATGCATTTGCTTATATTCTCTGGGAAGTGAGATAAATGCCTCCAAGCTCTAATTCAAGAATGTTGACATTCTCTATCCATTCATGTTAACGCAAATGCAATTTAATACTTTGCCCCTCATAGTATAAATCTCCCCATCTGTTTATTTTACTCACTAATGTTGGTTTCAAAATCATTCCTTCAAAAACAAATACACCAGGTAGTATGCTCTATGATAATTTAGGGGGAAAAAAACCTCTCCATGTGGAAAATATAATAGAAATAATACACCCTGTAAATCTGTTTCTCAGTGATACATAAGTTGTGATAGGAACCTTCACCCTCGTACTTCATTAAAATAGTTCTTCTTTACCTGACATGACTTATTATGGCCTGGTGCAGTTCCCCAGACCCTGACTTTCTCATCTCCAGAAACACTATTATTTCGGGGTAGATCACAATGCTTCATAGATAAATCCTGTGAGATTAAGATTATTTTGTGAAAAGTGATGAGGAAGGGCACCTGGGTGGTCAGTGGGTTATGCCTCTGCCTTCAGCTCAGGTCATGGTCTTGGGGTCCTGGGATTGAGTCCCACATGGGACTCTGCTCAGCAGGGAGCCTGCTTCCCCCTCTCTTTCTGCCTGCCTCTCTGCCTACTTGTGATCTCTCTCTCTCTCTCTGTCAAATAAATAAGATCTTTAAAAAAAAAAAAAAGAAAAGTGATGAGGAACGTCTAGCTTCTTGCAGATAGCAGAATCTACTTATGCTGGTTTGGCAGAAAGGAAATTACACAGAGCGTTAAGTATCTTACAGCACTTCCAGGACCAGGATCAAAGCTTAGAAGTATATAACCAAGATCATATGGCCAAGAGAAATGCTCAGTCATAGCATGGAATGTTCTGAATGAAACCCCTCTCCTATCCTTTGTTACCTGATACCAGTGATATTGGGGACTTGATCCTAAGCTGCCCTTAGAAGAATGATACACCTTCCCCATCATGCTTGGCAGAAGCTCCCTGCATGCTGTCACCTCATTATATTGCTCATAATTAGATTCTGAGTCTCATAGAGGTATCTCAACCTGACTGATCATAGGTTACTACATAACTCACTGCAAAGGCATCTTGAAAATATCATTCCCTATAGATAGGAAGTCATGTCAGCAAGGAGCTACAGTGGGCACTATAGGAGCCTACCTGCCCTAGGTGAGTGGCTTTACCATGATGTTTGCCTATTTTTAGGTAATTAGGAAAGAATAAGACAAATTTAAATAACCTAGAACTTTCAAAGAAGATGGAAGAATGCATTTGTCCATATTCTCTGAGAAATGAGAATCCTTTTCCATCTTGAAAATCAGAAAGTTAGTCCAGGTAAAAGGAAAACCTTTGACCATGTTAAACGTAATGGTATTTGATAGACTTTGAAAATATTTTTAAATACACTAGTAGAGAAACTACTCACTTCTTAGCACTTACAGGTTCTAGGTCCAGATATTTATTTTCTAGCTAGTAATACTTGACGTTCATCCACTCGACAAATATTTTGAGATCTTTTGCCAAACACCATCATTAGATATATACAGATGAACATAACACAGTCCTTGTTTACTGGAGAAAAAAGTAAATAAATGCATAATTATAGGCTAGAGTGACACATGTTAAAATATAGGGTAAGTATGGTAGAATGAGAGCTTGTAGGAGAAAAATTTTTCAATTTATCTTTGGGTCCTGGGATGACTTCCCAGTCATGTTGGAAGTTATATTTAAGCTGAAACTCAGATGCCAAGCTTGAATAGGAGCTAAGCAAAGTTGGCTTTTGTGTGTGCTATTTCCTCTCTTCAGAACACTCCCAGAGAACAGAAGTGTTCCAAGAGATTAGAAACAGTATATATAGAGGCCCCCTATTAAGAACAAGTAGAAAGTGTTCAGGGGAAAAGCCAACGCTTCCATATTGGTGGTGTAAAGTGGGCTAAGGGATCAAGAGATTTGTCTGGAAAGGCAGTGGGGCCAGTTCAGGAAGGACCTTGGATGTTAGGTTATAGAGTATATACTATACCAACTATTTAACTTCTCCCAAACCTTATTTTTATATTAGAGCTCTTTCAAATGAACGAACTGAAAACCACGAAATGAAACAGAGAGAGAACCAGTGAGAGAGATTGAGAGGATTTACTAACTTGTGGGCTAGGGAACATAGCCCACAGGATTTTAGGAATAAATTCCATAAGCAATAGTAAGTGAGCTTTGGCGACTAGAAATGGGATTGGAGATACTCAGGGCATGGATTCATATCTCTTTGTGTCTGTCTCTCTCTCTACCTGTTTCTCACTCTCACTGGCTCTATTTGGTTTCACTTTTAATGACAGGCTTTTCTCACATGGCACATTAAAAGGGATCCAACACCTTGGAAATCATGTATTCCAGCTTAGAAATCTTACAGGAAAGGGAACCTCATCTCTTTAAGTCAACCCCAGGGTAGCACTCTGATTGACCCAACTTGAGTTATATGCCCATTGGGTCCAATCACTGTTACCAAGGGGATGACCAACCCTAATTGGCTAAACCTGGATTATATGTTTTTCCTGGGGTTGGGTCGGCACAGTATTTTGTAATTGTTCTGTGAGAAAACCCTGTTTGATAGTTTCTTTCTCAGTGAATAAATAACATGGCTGTTGAAAGTTCTGTATTTATATTCTTGTAGCTTATTATCCCCAGCAGATAGTAGTAATAAGCTATATATTCTATATGTATATATAGAATATATAGAATATTAAGATATAAAATAATATATACCATATAATATATACAATATTAGTAAGTTATATATATTATATCTACACATATTATGTTTTCAAAATATTTGCTGTGGGAAGATTATACACTTCCTGACCCATTGGTATCATATTTGGCCATATGATTTGTATTACTACTCTCTGCGGAAAAATTATATTTCTTCACTTCATTAACATCATATTTGGAGCAAGGAAGAGCTCTTGGTCATTGAAAGCCACTGAAATACAGTTTGTTACAGTAGCGTAACTAAACCAGACGGTTACACAGAACTTTTTTCTAAATATTTACATATCAAACCTATGAGAGAACTCTATTGGCTCTGTTGCCCAGACTTTGAGCCAATTGCCATTGCTGGAAGGGACAGAGATATGATTGACCAGGAAGTCACATGTCCAGTTCATTAACCCACCAGGAAAGCCTTAGTGGTTTCCAGTGTGTTGTGCATAGTGCTCTGTTGGCACCATCAGAAATTATCGTACAGGGAGAAGGATGTTTGGTTCTCAAAAGGAAAGAAAGAATAGACC
>RCUC01157057.1:0-30494 GCA_003697995.1 Taxidea taxus jeffersonii | reverse complement strand
TATCTCAGTTGTTCATACTCAGATTATGTAAAGATTTTGGTAATACTTGCGGAACCCTAATGTATGGCTCATTTTCCTGAGATGTCTCGCATGCTCCAGTATGCTTGTCTCTTCATTAAAAGCGCTTTTTATTCAGTTTGTAATCTACATGATTCCTAAATCAATTCTGGCTGTATTTGTACTTGACAATACATTTGTACCTAGGTATCAGTTTTACTAGTGGTTAGTCAGCTTTTCAGCATCCAGGATATGATCACTACATTCATGGAGTAAGTGTAAGTGAAATCATCACATTTTCAGCATAATGTAAGTAGAGACATACAATATGACTCATCATCACCCAGGCATAAGTCATGGGCCACATAACCTCTCACAAAAGAAAGGAACAACACATAGTAAAATTGAACAGGAAAAAAAGTATGTGAGAAAATATGCTTTAAAAGTATATAACTGGGGACGCCTGGGTGGCTCAGTTGGTTAAGCGGCTGCCTTCGGCTCAGGTCATGATCCCAGCGTCCTGGGATCGAGTCCCACATCGGGCTCCTTGCTCGGCAGGGAGCCTGCTCCTCCCTCTGCCTGTGCTCTCTCTCTCTAACAAATAAATAAAATCTTAAAAAAAAAAAAGTATATAACTGGATTTAACAGCAGGTTAGACACTTCTAAAAAGATGATGAGAAAACTGGATAGGTCAGTAAGGAATCTAGACTGACATGGAGGAAGAATAAAGGATGGGCAACACATCAAAAAGACTAAAAGACACATGGGTCAAACTAAAAAGGCCTAATATATTTGTAGTTGGAGTCCCAGTACAGGAGGCAAAACGCAACGGTAACAATACTTGAAGACACAGTGGCTTACTTAGATTTTTCCAAAACAGCTCACACATCACACCACTGAACGCCATTAACCCCAAGAAAAACAAATAAAAAGAAAATCACATTTATTTACATCATAAAACTGCTAACAATCCCAGAGGAAAAAAAGATGCACTGTCTACAAAGGCACAGTAAAACCAACAGCTGACTTTTCAACAGAAACAATGTAAGCCAGAAAACAACAGAATATCATCAAAGTGCTGAAGATACTAGAAATTGAGTTGGCAAATTTTCTATAAAGGACCAAACAGTAAATGTTTTCAATTCTGCAGGCCACATGTAGTCTCAACTACAACAAGATCAAGTCTGCCACTGTACCACGACAACAGGCACAGGACGTATGTAAACAAATGGGCATAAAACTTGATTTATGGACACAGACATGTGAATTTCATATAATTTTCACACCATAAGATACTATTCTTTTGATTTTTTTCCCCAAGCCATAAAAGAAATTTAAAAACCACTTTTAGTTGTGGGTCATACAAAAAGAAGGCTTACGGGCATTTGGCTTACGGGCATTAGTTTAACAACCTGATTTAAAATGACTGTTATTGGGGTGTCTGGGTGGCTCAGTCATTAAGTGTCTGCCTTCGGCTCAGGTCATGATCCCAGGGTCCTGGGATCTAGTCCCGCAAGGGGCTCCCTGCTTGGTGGGAAGCCTGCTTCTCCTTCTCCCACTCCCTCTACTTGTGTTCTCTCTCTCTTGCTGTGTCTCTGCCAAATAAATAAATAGTCTTAACAACAACAACAAAAAATGATGGTTACTGGGGTACCTGGGTGGCTCAGCTGTTAAGCGTCTGCCTTCAGCTCAGGTCATGATCCCAGGGTCCTGGGATCGAGCCCCGAGTCAGGCTCCCTGCTCAGTGGGGAGACCTCCCCCACTCCCCCTGCTTGAGTTCCCTCTCTGTCAAATATATAAATTTTTAAAAAATCTTAAAAAAAAATAAATTGATGGCTCCTAAATAATAAATGTCAGGTAAATGTTAGGTATTTTTACTACTATAAAATGATATGAACCATAAAGAAGACAATTAAATCTAGGAAGAGTAGGTTGAATGCAAAAAGCATCAAGGAGCAAATAAGACAGGAAAATATGTTGTTAAAATAAGTATATAAAAGAAAAAAAATAAGTATATAAAGGATGTGGGAAGGAGGTTTTAAATAATTAGCTGAAACTAATTTTTGGATTCCAGCAATCTGGGAGCTGTAGCAGAGAGAAAGTATTGTGCGTGGGGAGAAAATATAAATTGTAATTAACTTCTTAAACTTTGTTAAATGTAAGCACCAAAAGAGTAAGCTAACCCTTTTTTATTTTTTTAAAGATTTTATTTATTTATTTGATAGCGCGATCACAAGTAGGCAGAGAGGCAGGCAGAGAGAGAGGGGGAAGCAGGCTTCCCATTGAGCAGAGAGCCTGATGTGGTGCTCGATCCTAGGACCCTGAGATCATTACATGAGCCTAAGGCAGAGGCTTAACCCACTGAGCCACCCAGGTGCCCAAGCTAAACCTTTTTTAAAAGAATGGAAATAGGGGCGCCTAGGGGGCTCAGTAGGTTAAGAGTCTGACTCTTGGTTTTGGCTCAGGTCATGATTTCAGAGGCCTGAGATTGAGTCCTGCACTGGGCTTTACACAGAGTCGGCTTGAGATTCTCTCCTCCCTTTCCTTCTGTCCTTCCCCCATTCCCTAAAATAAATAAATACAGAAAATTTAAAAAAAAAAGAGAAAAGAATGGAAATATATTTTGACAGACGAGTAGAGGAAGAAAAGTGCTACAAGCGCCAAGAGGAAGAAAATCAGTAATCAAAATAAAAAGAGAATAAACATTTAATAAAAAGTTAAGATCCTCAGAGAAGATTTTTTTTTTTAAAGGTTATTTAGGGGCACCTGGGTGGCTTAGTTGTTAAGCATCTGCCTTCAGCTTAGGTCATGATCCCAGGGTCCTGGGATAGAGCCCTGCATCAGGCTCCCTGCTCAGTGGGGAGCCTGATTCTTCCTCTCCCACTCCCCTGCTTGTGCTCCCCCTCTCGCTGTCTCTCTGTCAAATAAAGGAATAAAATCTTAAAAATAAAAAAAAGGTTTATTTATTTTAGAAGTGGGGGAGTGGAAGAGGGAGACAGAAACTTACACAGACTCCAGAGTGTAGAGCCTTTCATGCTTGATCTCACGATTCTGAGATCATGATCAGAGCTGAAACCAAGAGTCATGCTTGACACTTAGCCAACTGTGCCACCCAGATGCCCCCAGATAATTAAAAAAACCACATACTTTTTACAAGAGGCAAACTTGAATAGTAAAGCTTCAAAATAAAAGGCACAGAAAAGCTGGCACAGGAACATTAATAATAATTAAATAAAAAATCAACAGAATTCCAAAAATATGTATATGCCACAACCTATACATTCTATTTAATGCATACAAAAGTACGCAAAAAAAAAAAAAAAAAGTGGCTACACCTGTTCAAAACATAATAGTGGCTACCTCTAAAGTGAGGAGACAAGCTTTAATGGTCAAGAGGACTTTAACGTTGAATAAGGGGACTTAATACCAGGAGTGACAGCCTGCTAGGGAGATCAGAACCATGACAGTGAGAAAGACTAAAAGACAGAATTCACATGTCAACTATGTAAAGAAAAAACTTACATATACATGTACATGGTATATACGTTATATACATAGAGTATCTCTCTCTCTAGTGTATGTGTGCATATACATATTATATATACATACAGAATGGAAGCAAACAAGTCAAGATGTTAAGTCTTGACTACTGGATACTGTGAGAGGTCGATAGTTATTAGGTTGAACCACACTGAAATGGATGCCCTTCAACTGTTTTGACATACAAATATTGCAATTTCATATAGCTCACACCTAATACAATTTTATTTGTATTTCTTTGCACTTTCACACCTCACAAAGTCACACACAAAAAGGTGACAAAAATATCTTAGAAACTATCATGCAAACAGGAATTAAAGACAAATCAGAAAATTTTAAAACACTGGGTACAAAGAGAAAAGGATACAAGTTTCTGGAGAGAACTGAAAGGTCACATTCTGTTAAGTAGAAAGGCATTTGGACTTCTTGCCTACAACACTCAAAAGCAACCACTTTAAAATTCCGAGAGAGAAAACAGTAATAAACGCTGGGCAAATAAATAAAGTAACTTGCAGGCACTGGAGAGCAACCACTGCAGGGCTACAATTACAGAAAGAACAGTGAACATGAGGGGAGCCCCACATTCAAATGATGATTAAAAACTCTGAAAAAAAATCAATACTGAATTCCATATACAGCAAAAATGTCCCTAAAGGAATCTTCTCTAAACAGTAGCACAGAGAAATAGAACCCAAGCAGCAAGTGGCACTGTTGCTACATTGAAAAAAATAAAAATTAGGTGCATGTGGGTCTGCAAAGCAACTGAGATTTGGGGGCAAGGTAATGAAGATAAAGAGGGCATAGAGCAGGGACTCTAAAATTCTGCATACGGGCGCCGGGGTGGCTCAGTGGGTTAAGCCTCTGCCTTCCGCTCAGGTCATGATTCCAGGGTCCTGGGATGGAGCTCTGGATCAGGCTCTCTGCTCAGCAGGGAGCCTGCCTCCCTGCCTACTTATCTCCATCAAATAAATAAATAAATAAAATCTTTAAAAAAATAAAATAAAATTCTGCATAAAAATTCACCTCAGATCTCTGGGTGTTTCCTAGTATGTGCAGGTAGGGCAAGCCTCTAGGAGAAGTAGAACTGTAAATGGCAACAGTTTTGTTCTCCAGGTAGTTAAGTTATTGGCAAAACAAAACACTCTTCAGAGGGAGTTACTATACATGTGTCAGCAAATAAACAAAAATTACTAGAAAATATGTGAAAAACCCAAGAAAGCAGTAATAAGACAAGAAATAAGAGATGAACAGTCAACAGCATATATGTAGAGATAATCCATGGATTAGAGTTACTACATAAGACCGAAGATTAACTGTAAGTAATATGTAAAAGAATACAAAGAAGGGTGCCTGGCTGGCTCAGTCTTTATTTTTTTTAAGATTTATTTATTTATTTGACAGAGAGAGAGAGAGAGAGATCACAAGTAGGCAGAGAGGCAGGCAGAGAGAGAGGAGGGAAGCAGGCTTGCCGCTGAGCAGAGAGCCCGATGCGGGGCTCGATCCCAGGACCCTGAGATCATGACCTGAGCCGAAGGCACAGGCTTAACCCACTGAGTCACCCAGGCACCCCTGGCTCAGTCTTTAGAGCGTATGACTCTTGATCTTGGGGTCATGAGTTCAAGCCCCATGTTGGGGGTGGAGTTTACTTAATAGAAAAAAAATAGAGAAAAAGATGGATAATGTAGATAAAAATATGGGAATATTTCAACAAAGAACTGGAATCTACAAAAAAGAGGCAAATAGACATCACAGAACTGCAAAATGTAGTGGTGTTTTTTTTAAGATTTTATTTATTTATTTGACAGAGATCACAAGTAGGCAGAGAGGCAGGCTGAGAAAGAGAGAAGAGGAAGCAGGCTCCATGCCAAGCAGAGAGCCTGATGCGGGCTTGATCCCAGGACTCTGGGATCATGACCCAAGCCGAAGGCAGAGGCTTTAACCCACTGAGCCACCCAGGCGCCCCCAAAATGTAGTTTTTAACTGAAATTAAAAACTCATTGTATAGGGGCGCCTGGGTAGCTCAGTGGGTTAAGCCTCTGCCTTCAGCTCAGGTCAAGGTCTCAAGGTCCTGGGATCAAGCTCCAAATAGGGCTCTCTGCTCAGTGGGGAGCCTGCTTTCCCCTCTCTCTACCTGCCTCTCTGCCCACTTGTTATCTCTCTCTGTCAAATAAATAAATAAAATCTTAAAAAAAAACCAAACTCATTGTATAGACTTAAGAGCAGACACGACACAGCAGAAGACAAGAACTGTGCACTTGAAGGCAGGCCAATAAGCTGACATCCAAGCTAACACAGAGAGGAAAAAAATGGAGGAAAACCCAAAACATAAGAAATGTGAAGTATGGCCAAAAAAGCACTATTGCTTAAAATGCTGAAAGCAAAACCAGAAAAGAGTAATGTGTAGTCTCACAAGGGGGGGGGGGGGGAAGGGACAGAAACAATATTTGAAGAATAATAGCTGAGAATTTTACAAATGTGGTAAACGGCATCAACCACAAATTTAAAATACTCAATAAAGCCCAGGCAGAATAAACATAACGACAATCATACCTAGACACATCATACTCAAACCGGTGAGGGCCAGAGAAAAAAATAATATCATAAAAGTAGCCTAAAGAAAAAGAGCCCTTTCCTTCAGGGAACAACAACAAAAAAATGAAGACTTATTTCTTAATAGAATTCACAGAAGTGAAACAAAAACAGAATGTCATCTTTAAAGTACTGAAAGAGGGGTGCCTGGGTGGCTCAGTGGGTTAAAGCCTCTGCCTTCGGCTCAGGTCATGATCCCATGTCCTGGGATCCAGCCCCATATCGGGCTCTCTGCTCAGCGGGGAGCCTGCTTCCCCCACTCTCTCTGACTGCCTCTCTGCCTACTTGTGAACTCTGTGTTAAATAAATAAATTAAAAAAAAAAAAAAAAGTACTGAAAGAATTCTCCAGGGAATCTGTCAGGTCCTGGGCTCTTGTTTTTTGGGAGGCTTTGGATCACTGCTTCAATCTCGTTACTAGATATTGGTCTACTTGGGTTGTCAATTTCTTCCTGATTCAGTTTTGGAAGTTTATAGGTTCCCAGGAACGCACCCATTTCATCTAGGTTGCTTAACTTATTGGCATATAATTGTTGATAATAATCCTAATGATTGTTTCTATTTCCTTGCTATTAGTCATGATCTCTCCCTAAACATTCAAAGAAGAAATAATACCTATTCTCCTGAAGCTGTTTCAAAAAATAGAAACAAAGGAAAACTTCCAGACTTTTTTTATGAAGCCAGCATTACCCTGATCCCCAAACCAGGCAAAGACCCCACCAAAAAGGAGAAACTCAGACCAATATCTCTGATGAATATGGATGCCAAGACTCTCAACAAGATCCTAGCTAATAGGATCCAATAGTGCATTAAAAAGATTATCTACTATGACCAGGTGGGATTTATCCATGGGATGCAAGGGTGGTTCAACAATTTGTGAATTCACAAATCAATCAATGACATAGAGCAAATCAGTAAGAGAGAAGAACCACGTGGTCCTCTCAACTGATACAGAAAAAGCATTTGACAAGATACAGCATCCGTTCCTGATTAAAATGACTCAAAGTATAGGGATAGAGGGAACATTCCTCAACTTCATAAAATCTATCTGTGAAAAACCAACAGCGAATATCATCTTCAATGGGGAAAAGCTGACAGCCTTCCCTTTGAGATTAGGAACACAAGAAGGATGCCCACTCTCGCCATTCTTGTTCAACATAGTACTAGAAGTCCTAGCAACAGCAATCAGACAACAAAGAGAAATAAAAGGTATTCAAATTGGCAATGAAGAAGTCAGACTCTCTCTCTTCACAGATGACATGATACCTTATATGGAAAACCCAAAACACTCCACCCCCAAACTACTAGAACTCATACAGCAATTCAGTAATGTGACAGGATACAAAATCAGTGTACAGAAATCAGTTGCTTTCTTATACACTAACAATGAAAATATAGAAAGGGAAATTAGGGAATCGATTCCATTTACTATAGCACTGAGAACCGTAAGATACCTGGGAATCAACCCAACCAAAGAGGTAAAGGATCCGTACTCAAGGAACTACAGAACACTCATGAAAGAAAGTGAAGAAGACGGGGCGCCCCTGGGTAGCTTAGTGGGTTGAGCCTCTGCCTTCAGCTCAGGTCATGACCTCAGGGTCCTGGGATCTTCGGGCATCAGGCATCGGGCTCTGTGCTCAGCGGGGAGCCTGTCCCCCCACCCCCCGCCTGCCTCTCTGCCTACTTGTGATCTCTCTCTGTCAAATAAATAAAATCTTTAAAACAAAAACAATAACAATAGTAATACTGACAAGTATATTGTGTTTATTAAAAAAAAAATTTGAAGAAGACACAAAAAGAGGGAAGACCATTCCACGCGCATGGATCCGAAGAATAAACATTGTTAAAATGTCTGTACTGCCTAGAGCAACCTATACTTTTCAATGCTATCCTGATCAAAATTCCACCGGCATTTTTCAAAGAGCTGGAACAAAAAATCCTAAATTTGTATGGAACCAGAAAAGACCCCGAATTGCTAAGGAAATGTTAAAAAAGAAAAACAGAACTTGGGCATCACATTGCCTGATTTCAAGCTTTACTACAAAGCAGTGATCACCAAGACAGCATGGTACTGGCACAAAAACAGACACACAGACCAGTGGAACAGAGCAGAGCCCAGATATGGACCTGCAACTCTATGATCAAAGAATCTTCGACAAAGAAGGAAAAAATATACAGTGGAAAAAAGACAGTCTCTTCAACAAATGGTATTGGAAAAACTGGACAGCTATGTGTAGAAGAATGAAACTCGACCATTCTCTTACACCACACATAAACTCGAAATGGATAAAAGATCTAAATGTGAGGCAGGAATCTGTCAAAATCCTAGAGGAGAACATAGGCAGTAACCTCTTTGACATCAGCCACAGCAACTTCTTTCAAGATATGTCTCCAAAGGCAAAGGAAACAAAAGTGAAAATGGAACTTTTGGGACCTCATCAAGATCAAAAGCTTCTGCACAGCAAAGGAAACAGTCGACAAAGAGGCAACCCATGGAATGGGAGAAGATATTCATAAATGACACTACAAAGAGCTGATATCCAAGATCTATAAAGAACTCCTCAAACTCAACACACACAAAACAGATAATCACGTCAAAAAATGGGCAGAAAAGGGCACCTGGGTGGCTCAGTGGATTAAAGCCTCTGCCTTCAGCTCAGGTCATGATCCCAAGGTCCTGGGATCGAGCCCTACATCGGGCTCTCTGCTTAGCAGGGAGTCTGCTTCGTCCTCTCTCTCTGCCTGCCTCTCTGCCTACTTGTGATCTCTGTCAAGTAAATAAATAAAATCTATAAAAAGAAAAATGGGCAGAAGACATGAACAGACACTTCTCCAAAGAAGACATACAAATGGCTAACAGACACATGAAAAAATGTCCATCATCATTAGCCATCGGGGAGATTCAAATCAAAACCACATTGAAACACAATCTTACACCAGGTTAGAATGGCCAAAATTAACAAGACAGTAAACAACAAGTGTTGGAGAGGATGTGGAGAAAGGGGAACCCTCTTATACTGTTCATAGGAATGCAAGTTGGTGCAGCCACTATGGAAAACAGTGTAGAAATTCCTTAAGAAATTAAAAATAGAGCTTCCCCTGCAATTACACTACTGGGTATCTATTCCAATGATACAGATTTAGTGAAAGGAAGGGCCATCTGTACCCCAGTGTTCATAGCAGCAATGGCCACAGTCACCAAACTGTGGAAAAAACCAAGATGCCCTTCAATGGACTAATGGAAAAGAAGATACAGTCCATATATACAATGGAATATTACGCCTCCATCAGAAATGAAGATGAATGAAATAAGTAGAGAGAGTCAATTAACATATGGTTTCACTTACTTGTGGAGCATAAGAAATAACACGGAGGACATGGGGAGATGGAGAGAAGGGAGTTGAGGGAAATTGAAGGAGCAGATGAACCATGAGAGACTATGAACTCTGAAAAACAATCTGAGGGTTTTGAAGGGGTGGGGGGGGGGGAAGGTTGGGGGAGCCTGGTGGTGGGTATTATGGAGGCATGTATTGCATGGAGCACTAGGTGTGTTGCATAAAGAATGAATTCTAGAACACTGAAAAAAAATAAAACTTTAAAAAATGGAAAAAAAAGTACTGAAAGCAGGGCGTTTGGGTGGCTCAGTGGGTTAAGCCTCTGCTTTAGGCTCAGGTCATGATCTCAGGGTCCTGGGATCGAGCCCCACATCAGGCTCTCTGCTCAGCAGGGACCCTGCTTCCCCCTCCCTCTGCCTGCCTCTCTGACTACTTGTGATCTCCATCAAATAAATAAATAATCTTAAAAAAAAAAAAGTACTGAAAGAAAAAACAAACCCTGGAATTCTATCCCCAGGGAAAATATTTTTCAAAATAAAGATAAAATAGGGGCACTGCCTGGGTGGCTCAGATGGTTGGCTGTCTACCTCCGGCTCCTGTCATGATCTCCAGGTCCTGGGATCAAATCCCATGTCAGGCTCCCTGCTCAGTGGGGAGTCTACTTCTCCCTCTGCTTCTGAACCATACTGAACCTCCTCTCTGCTTGTGTGGCGTGCAATCTCTCTCTCTCAAATGAATAAATAAAATCTTTAAAAAAAAAAAAAGGTAAAATAAAGGCATACATAGAGATAAACAAAAGCTGCAAGAATTCATTGCAATATAATTTATACTGTTCTTGGATCATATTGAGGTGGTATAATGTATTTTTTTAAAGATTTATTTATTTATTTGTCAGAGAGAGAGAGAGAAAGCACAAGTGGGGGAGGGAGCAACAGAGGCAGAGGGAGAAGCAATGTGGGACTCGATCCCAGGACCCCAGGATCCCAATGTGGGACTCGATCCCAGGACTCCGGAATCATGACCTGAGCCAAAGGCAGATGCTCAACCAACGGACCCACCCAGGCATCCCCAGGTGGTAAAATATTAATTCAAGATGATTAGTAAAGTAGATAAGCTGTACTCCCTACAGAAACCACTTAAAAAATACAACACAAAAGCACTAATCATAAAAAGGCAGGTTTGGCTACATTTCTTTTTTTTTTTTTTAAGATTTTATTTATTTATTTGACAGACAGAGATCACAAGTAGGCAGAGAGGCAGGCAGAGATAGAGGGGGAAGCAGGCTACCCGCCGAACAAAGAGCCCGATGCAAGCCTCGATCCCAGGACCCTGGGACCATGACCCAAGCCGAAGGCAGAGGCTTTAACCCACTGAGCCACCCAGGCACCCCTCACTGTATTTCTATAACCACAGATAAAGAAGGGCATTCCAAAATGATAGAAGGGTAAAGCCATCAGGAAGACAGAGCAATCATAAATGCACACACACTCAATAACACAGCTTCTAATTACGTGAAGCTACACCAGAGAGAACTATAGCAACAAATGGACAAATACACATTCATACTATCTTATCAAGCAAGTATCACAACAGAATGAAGACATTTTCAGAAATGCAAAGTCTACAAAACATATCTCTCACATACCCTTTCTTAAGAAGATACTGGAGAATGAATGTATTCCAGTAAAACAACAGTAACCCAAACAAGACAAAGACACGGGAAGGGGCAAAGAAACGATCAATATCAGAGCTGAAGGAAATCCCTAGGCAAAGTTCCAAGGAGACTGCAGGATGGCATTGATTCTCTACTGATACCAAACTGCTTGTCATAGAGATTGTAATAGTTTGATTCAAAAGCAAGCATTTTGAGGGTTGTCATAAACAAGATGCTCACTGCACTGTACCACCTTTTTAATCTGAGGGCAGAATGCCTGGGTGAGCCCGGCCCAGATTCCTGGCCATATGTGGTCTGACTTGGTTTGAACATGCAGTGATGACATCTATTTCTCCCGTCCACACCAGGCTGCCCTGGATCAGATGAGGACACTCACTTCCTGTGTACTGCTATGATCTACTCCTGAGAGGTGGCTGTTGCCCAGTGAGCTAAGAAATAAAGAATATAGAGCAAACCACTTGCTCTAATTCTATTTCTACCAGACATTCTATACCTGATCCACACTTTGAGCCTGCCAGATGGCCCAACTATGTGAGCCCTATGTTTTCCTATGTTTCTCATGACCTTGCCAATGACATCTCCAAATGGGATTTTTGGAAACTCTCAGAAAAGCTGAAGCCACACTATGACCCAGAGACTCTATTCAGCTCATCTTCTCCTAGAAACCTTTATCCAATACAGCAAAATTTCCAGACATAATTAGACTTATGCTTACTTGACCATTTTTGCCATACTGCTCCCCAGTAAGGTTGTATCATTTTAGACTATCATCAATAACACATGAGTGGTTATATCTCTTTAATGAACATTGGCTAATGTAACTTGAAAAAACAATGATTACCAGAAAACATATTTAACCAAAAGATACAAAGGTAGTGATCTGAAGGGGCACCTGTACTCCAATGTTTACAGCAGCAAAGTCCACAATAGCCAAACTATGGAAAGAGCCCAGATGCCCATCAACAGATGGATAAAGATGTGGTATATGTATACAATGGAATATTACTCAGCCATCAAAAAAACCCATGAAATCTTAACATTTGTAACGATGTGGATGGAACTAGAGGGTATTATGCTAAGCAAAATAAATCAATCAGAGAAAGACAGGTATCATATTATTTCACTCATATGTGGAATTTAAGAAACAAAGCACAATCATAGGGGAAGGGAGGGGAAAATTATATAAGATGAAATCAGAGAGAGAGACAACCATAAGCAACTCTTAACTGTGGCGCCTGGGTGGCTCACTGGGTTAAAGCCTCTGCGTTCAGCTCAGGTCATGATCTCAAGGTCCTGGGATAGAGCCCCGTGTTGAGCTCTCTGCTTGACAGGGAGCCTGCTTCCCTTCCTCTCTCTCTGCCTGCCTCTCTGCCTACTTGTGATCTGTCAAATAAATAAATAAAATCTTAAAAAAAAAAAAAAAAGGAGAGAGAGAGAGACTCTTAACTATGGGAAACAACCTGAGGGTTGCTAGAGGGGTGGTGGGTGGGGAAATGGGGTAACTGCATGATGGGCATTAAGGAGGGCACATGATGTCGTGGGCACTGGGTGTTATACACAACTCATGAATCACTGAACTCTACCTCTAAAACTAATAATATACTATATAGTAATTAATTGAATTAAAAAAAAATAAATTTTTCTTAAACTGCCCTCCCAAAAAACAAAAAACACCCCAGTCTTGACAAAGGGAACACGGGTGCATAAAAGGACATCTTTAGATCTTAATGTCTGGAAGAAAAAGAAAAAACTCCACCAATCAGAAAGAAAAACAAAGTAATATAAATTCCAGTTTTAGTTTCTCAAAACTGAATTTTATATTGATTAGGGATATATATAGATAAGCTATAAAATCTTTAAAGAGGGACACCTGGGTGGCTCAGCTGGTTAAGCAGCTGCCTTTGGCTCAGGTCATGATCCCAGTGTCCTGGGATCGAGTTCCACATCGGACTACTTGCCTGGCAGGGAGCCTGCTTCTCCCTCTGCCTCTGCCTACCACTCTGTCTGCCTGAGCTCACACTCTCTCGCGCGCGCGCTCTAATAAATAAGTAAAATCTTTTTAAAAAATCTTTAAAGAAAGCAGGGGAATAATTCACAGAAATATCAAGATAGTAGCTACCTACTAGGAGGACTGAATCAGAGAATGTATCATAAAGAACAGAGAATGTTCTGCCATTTTTTTTTTTTTTTTTAAATTTGAGTGTGCACCAGGGCAGAAGGGCTGAAAGAGAGAGAAAAGCAAGCTCTCTGCTGAAGAGGGAGCCTGATGTGGAGCTCAATTCCAGGACCCTGGGATCAAGACCTGAGCTGAAGGCAGACACTTAAATGAGTAAGTCAGCCAGGCGCCCCAGAGAATGTTTGGTTTCTTAACTTGGGTATGGTACATGAACACCCATTTTATTATACTTTAAGGCATGCATATTTATTTTTATTTTCTTAAAGTCATTTATTTGACAGAGAGAGTGAGAGAGCACAAGCAGGGAGAGCAGCAGAGGGAGAGGGAGAAGCAGGCTCCTCGCTGAGCAATGAGCCAGATGAGGGAAACAATCCTAGGACCCTGACATCATGATCTGAGCCGAAGACAGACGCTTAACCAACTAAGCCACCCAGGCACCCTAGGCATACATATTTATTGTACAAATTATTGTAACGTGTATAAAGAGTATCACAAAGCTTTAAATACTCCACTGTATATATGTTACATTACACAATTAAAAATATGAGGAGACTGTTACATAATTTAAAAAATGAGGAGATTTCAGACATGTTATTGAGTAGTAAAAATACAAAATTGAGAGAATGAAAAGACAGGCCACAGATAGGGAGGAAATCTTTGCAAAACACATACCTGAAAAAGAACTGGTATCCAAATTCTATAGAAGAACTCTTAAAAATCAACAATATGAAAGCAAACAGCCTGATTTTAAAATGGGCCAAAGACCTTCACAGACACCTCATCAAAGAAAATATACAGATGGCAAATAAACATAGGAAAACATGCTCAACATCATGTCATAAAGGAATTACAAATTACAATGAAATATTGCTACACACCTATCAGAATGGCCAAAATCCACAACACTGACAGCAACAAATGCTGGCAAGGATATGGAGCAACAGGAATTCTCATTCATTGCTCATGGGAATGCTAAATGGCATAGACACTTTGAAAGACACTCTGGCAGTTTATTACAACACTAAACACACCCTTACTGTATGATCTAGCAATTACTCTCCTCTGTACTTACTCAAGTTATTTTATCTCCTGCACATGAATGTTTGCAGCACCTGTCATAACTGTCAAAACATGGAAGCAACCATTCAATAGGTGAATGGATAAATGTCGGTACAACCATATAACAGAATATTATTCAGTGGTAAAATGAAATGATCTATCAAGCCATGAAAAGATATACAGGAAACTCAAATGCATATTTTTAAGTGAAAGAAACTAATGGTTATGTACTATATGATTCCAACTATATGACATTCTGGGAAAGGCAAAACAATGCACACAGTAAAAAGATCAGTGGTTTCCAGGGGCTCAGGGAGAGGGCGAGAAGGATAAATAGATAGGCCAGGAAACTATTCTAGGAAACTATAGTGGGAGATACTTGTCATATATTTGTCAAAATCCGCAGACTGTACAACACCAAGAATGAACCCTAATGTAAACTACAGATTTTTAAGTGTCCATATTGGCTCATGAATTATAACAGGTATAACACATTAATGCAAGATGTTAATAAGGGTAAACTGTGTGGAAGGAGTGGAGGAGTATATGGGAACTCTGTACTTTTTGCTCACATCTTCTGTAAATTCAAACTGCTCTAAAAAAATGAAGTCTGGGGTGCCTGGGTGGCTCAGTCATTAAGCATTTGCCCTTGGCTCGGGTCATGATCCCAGGATCCTGGGATCGAGCTCTGCATTGGGCTCCCTGCTCAGTGGGAAGCCTGTTTCTTCCTCCCCACTACCCCTACTTGTGTCACCCCCCCCACACCGCCCATCAAATGAATAAATAAAATCTTTTTTAAAAAGTATATTAATTAAAAACAAAATAAAACTCATATAGGGCACCTGGGTGGCTCAGATGGTTAAGCATCTGCCTTCAACTTGGGTCATGATCCTGGGGTCCTGGGATCGAGCCCCACATTGGGCTCCCTGTGCAGTGTGGACCCTGCTTCTCCCTCTGCTGCTCCCTCTGATTGTGTTCCCTCTCTCACTCACACTCTCAAATTTAAAAAAAAAATCTTTTAAAAAAAACTACATATAAACAAACCAGCATGATTAATATGCTATCTTAGAATAACCTATACTTGTACTTGTGGAGGCTGGTGGAGAATTTAAATACACACCCAGAGATTTACTGAATTATTTGGCATCATGCTAATTTGACTGAAAGAATAAAATACACACAAAACCCTGCATTTGCAGTGAAGAATGCAATATAAAACAACTGGAGACAAACTAATAAACCCATTGTGTCTGGAGATGTTGTCCAAAACACCATTTATGTGAAGGTCCATAAAATTTGTTCAGACCTAATACCAGAGAACCAAGGACATGACACTCACATAATCAATTCAAGACAACTTGTTTGCTTTTTGGCTGCTAGTATTGATCGACCATTCTTACTATGTTGTTTTCCTTTCTATTTCATTGTCTGGGTCCTTATAAACTTCCTCAAATGCACTGAAAAATAAAGTTGGAAAAAAACAATCAACTCACCTGGGATTTGTTCATTTTTTGCAGTATTTGGGTGAAGCCCAGGAACTATGAAGGCAGAACTGGAAGAGAGAAAAAGAAGACATTGTTATTAATGATCTGACCTGCCTTGGAACCCCTACAAACCTCTACAGCCCCTACAATGCCTACAAACAATGACTTATTTACAGAGCTTTACACATCACTGGGGAAAATACCACCTACTGGGATAGTCTGTTGCCTCTTTAGAATGGACAGAAAGGGGGTGCTTGGGTGGCTCAATCAGTTGAGCAGCTGACTCCTGACTCTTGATAAAGCAGGGAGTCTGCTTTAGGATTCTCTCTCTCTCCCCCCCCCCCGCCCCTCCCACTATTCACAGTCTCTCTCTCTCTCAAATAAATAAATCCTTTTTAAAAATAGATTACCCAAATGAAACACAAAGACAAAGTAGAATGAAAAATTAAATAGAGAATCCAAAGGCTGCAGTACAGTATCAAACAGCCTAACAAACATGTCATTGGAATCCCAAGAGGAGAAGAGAGAATGGGACAGAAGAAGTTTTGAAGACATAATGACTGACAGTTCTCCAAAAAAAGGAATGATACCAACAATAGATCCCAAGAAGCTCAAATAATGTATCCAAATAGGATAAATAGCAAGCCAAACCATATGCAACACTATTCATATTCATTTGAATCATATTCAAATATTTGAATCATATTCAAACCACTGACAACTGAGGTTAAAGAGAAAGTCTTGAAAGCAGCCAAAGGGAAAACTGACACATTATATAGAGGACCAAGATAAAGAGTCATAGCCAATTTTTTATTAGAAACTATATAAGCCAGAAGATAATGCAGTGACATCTGTAAAGTACTTAAAAAGGGAGGGGGCAACTATCAACCCAGTATTCTATACCCAGCAAATATATTCTTCAAAAAATGAAACTGAAATCAAAACCTTTTTGAACAAACAAAAACATAGAGAATTCATTACCAGTAGACTTGTACTACACAAAATATTTAAAGCAGTTCTTCAGGTAGAAGGAATATGATAAAACCAGACAAAAACCTGGATCCACACAAAGAAATAAAGATCTCTGGGAGTAGTTAAAATAAAGATGACTCTAAAGGAAACTTTTTCTTACTTTTAATCACTCTAAAAGATAACTGATTTGTAAAAAAATAGTTTTGTGAGCTTATGGCATATGCAAAATACATGACAATAGCACAAAAGATGGGATGATGAATTGGGAGTATATATAAGGATCTTATACATAAAGCAGTATAATATTACTTAAAGGTCCACTGTGAATTAACTCCAGATTTACATTATAAACTCTAGAGCAACTACAAAAAAAATTTTTTTAAGACATATAAATGATAAGCCAATAGTGGAGAAAAAAAAAATGGAACCATCAAAGTACCCATTAATCCAAAAGTAGTCAGAAAAGGAAGAAAACAGGAACAAAGACCAAATAAGACAAGTAGAAAAAACTAGCAAGACAGTAGATTTTAATCAAACCACACTGATAATTGGTATAAATACACCAATGAAATGACAGAGGCTGTCCAACTGGAAAAAAAAAAATCAAGGCCAAACTATGTGCTGTTGATACACAGTTTGAAACATAAAAACATAGCTAGATCAAAAGTAAAAGGATGGGGGTGCTTGACTGACACAGTGTCTTTGTCTGACTCTTAGTTTGGGCTCAGGTCACGATCTCAGGGACCTGAGATGAAGCCCCACATGGGGCTCCATGCTGAGCAGAGTCTGCTTGTCCCTCTCCCTATGCTTCCCCTCCCCCCAACATGCTCCTTCTCTTTCCCTCTCTCTCTAGAATAAAAATCTTTAAAAAAAAGTAAAAGTATGAAAAAGACATGCTTTGTAAACACTAATCTAAAGAAAGCTAGAGTGATTATATTAATATCAAACAGAGTAGGCTTCAAAATAATATTACCAGAGAGTGATACTACATGTCACTGTGATAGATAACACCTGATCAGTGTGTCAAATGACCAGAAGACCTAACAATCCTAAACGTATTGTACCTACCAACTTCAAAATACATGAAGCAAAAACTGACAGAAGTGAAAGAAAAAAATAGATGAATCCATAATTATAGTTGGAAACATCAATACTCTTTTCTCAGTGACTGAACTGGTTGACAGAAAACCAGTAGGATACAGAAGAACTGAACCATACTATAAACCACCCTGACCCATTTCATATTTATAGAAGACTCTACCACCAACAGCACAACAGTCATTAAAATATATATTAAAAATTCCTAAGATAGGTCACATACTTGGTCAGAAAACAAACCTCAAATTTTAAAGAACTGAAATTTGTAACAAAGTAAATTCTTTAACAGAATTAAACTAAAAATCAATTAATGGAAAGAGATCTGGAAATTCCTTCCTTCCAAATATTTGGAAATTAAACAGCAGACTTCTAAATAGCCAAGGGGTGAAAAGTCACAAAGAAAGCTTAAAAAACCAAAGAACTGAATGGAAATGAAAGCACAACATAAGAAAATTTGAGGGATATAGCTGAAGTAGTAATACAGCATTAAGCTATTAACTATATTAACTGTAACTATAAACATTGCATTAGGGACACCTGTGTGGCTCAATTAAGCCTCTGCTTTAGCCTCCAGTCATAATCCTGGGGTCCTAGGATACAGTCCTGCATTGGGCTCCTTGCTCCACAAGGAGACTGCTTCTCCCTCTGCCTGCTGCACCCCCTACTTATGCGCCCCCTCCTCTCTCTGACAAATAAAATCTTATAAAATTAAAAAAAATAAAAATAAAAAACCCACTGCATTAAACCAGATCAGAAAAGAAGAAAGATTTTCATCAATGATGGAAAAAAAAAAGGAGGACACCAATTACCAAAATAAAATATGCTGGAGTAGACATTACTACAGATGCTACAGATACTAAAGTTATTAATAATAACAATAACTGTTAGCTACCATAATAAAGGAGGCAAAAACAAAAAGGGGAGAAATCCCAAGATACAAAATAAGAACAGTGGAAAATATGAACAAAGGCAAGAGAAAACATATGAGATAATTGAAAAATGATTACATCTTCAATAAAATACTACATAAGAATAAAGCTGAGAAAAACGACAAACTTTTGTAATTAAGATTATCAAGTGCCCTGAAGGGGACAAAACAAAACAGGACTTGAACACTGAGAAGGCCTACAATAAGACCCAGTATCATAAAGGAGTCCATTCCCCCTAATTAAATGCAGCCATTCGTTGGATAATAATAAAAGTACGGACAGATTTTTTTTAATACAACCGATTCTAAAGTACAGCAGGAATCATAAACCAACCTGCATAATCTCAAAGTGGTGAAGGTTTCTGGACGTCAAAAAAGGGAACAGGAGTAAATTCAACAACAGAGAAATTCAAAACGCCTGCATGGCAAAACTACCAGTGAGCGAAATCAAAAGGCAAATGGAAAAAACACGTGCCATTTACACAAAGTACTGGCTGGCTGTATGATTTCGGGTCTTCCACCCATCTGAGCCTCCCTTTTTCCTCCGGTTGCAACTGAGATACTAGCGGCGTCGCAGGCCAGGTGTTAAGGATCAGAAGAAGATTTGGCTGAAAAGGTTGTTCCTAAGAGGCCAGGGCTCTCATTAGGAACGCCGTGTGCCTCAGGTAACTTGCCGGGGTTTTCATTCCTCCCTGCACCTGGAGAGGCTCGGGCAAGCTGCCCGAGCCTTCCCGGCGCCGCCAGGTGTGTCCGGCCCCGCCCCCAGCCTCGCCCCGCGACCCCGGAGCCTGGTCACGCGCGCACCCGTGCGAGCTTCCGGACTCGCTCCCGCGCGGCAGGAGACGCTTGCGGCCGGTCGGCGGCGCTTCTTTTGACAAAGGAAGGAAGGCGAGCCCTAGCCGCCGCCCCCGCAAGCCGCCGTCTCCGCCCCCGCACGTCCGGCCAGGCGGGTCCCGCCAGCCCAGAGCCGAGGACAGCGCCGGGCGGCCCCCGACGCCGCCCCGAGGCTCGCAGCCGCCTGCGAGTCGCGGAAGTTTGGGCTCCCACCCCGCGCGGACAGGAGCCCATCCCTCAACTCCTTTTCCTCAGCCCCCAGGCCCTGCCGAGCTGCGTGGGAGCCCCCCTCATACCTGGAGGGGCACAGCCTCCACTTGTGGCTCAGTGCCTGGCCGGGTCAGGGAGCGAGTCGGCGAAGACGCGCGGAGACCGGGGCCCTGTCACCCACTCGCGGCAGGAGGTGGGGGAAGGGCAGCCACCGGCGCGCTCGCAGCATTGCACATGCGCAGATGCAAAGGCTGCTCTCCGTCCCAGGGTCCTCTGAGGGATGGTTTATCAAATTCCGGGACTACATTTCCCATAAGTCTTTGGGCGTGCCGCTGTAGGGACTCCTAAGGAAGGTTTTCTAGTTTGGCGGGCGGTTTGAGACTGAGAAAATCCCTGGCGGAGGTGATAATCCCTAGCCTGAACTGTTCATTTCCCGCAGAAAGGGTTATGAATTACGACCACCACCTCCCCCAAAATATAAGAACCTGGCTCTTAAAGATTACATAGGTAATATATGATAACTAATTAGAAAATATGTATAAAATAAATGTCATCTATAATTTTTCAAAGATAGCTGTGTGTAACGTTAAATTCATACCTTCCTGATTTTTAAAAAATAAAATTGGCTAGGGCTGCCTACCTGGCTCAGTCCGTGGAGCACACAACTCTTGATCTCGGTTATGGGTTTGAGCCCCATGTTGGGTGCAGAGATTACTTAAAAATACATATTTTTTAAAGTAAAAAAAAGGGGCGCCTGGGTGGCTCAGTGGGCTAAAGCTTCTGCCTTCCGCTGGGGTCATGATCCCGGGATCCTGGGATGGAGCCCCATGTCCAGCTCTCTGCTCCGCGGGGAGCCTGCTTCCTCCTCTCTTTCTCTCTCTCTGCCTGCCTCTCTGCCTACTTGTGATCTCTGTCAAATAAATAAATAAAATCTTTAAAAATAAATAAGTAAATAAAATTGGCCATAAAGATATCACAGGCTGCAACTAGCTTCTTCTGTCTTTATTTTTTAGGGCAGATTTATGTTCACAGCAAAATTTGAGGAGACAGTACAGGGAATTTCTGTGCACCACTTGCACCTGAACCTGCATAGTCTCCTCCACTATCAACATCTCCTAACCACAGTGGTAAGTTTGTTATAATGAAATGTCCATTGACACATCACCCAAAGTCTATAGTTTACTTTAGGATTCACTCTTCATCTTGTACATTCTATAGATTTTGATATGTATATATAAAGTATTATACATAATGACATCTATCCACCACTATAATATCATACGGAATAGTTTTTAATCCCCTGTGTTCCTTCTAGTCATCCCTTCCTCCTTCTCCCTGAACCCCTAGAAAACACTGATATTTACATGTGCATAGTTTAGTGTAGTTGGAATCATATAGAATGTAGCCTTTTCAGATTAGCTTCTTGCACTTAGAAATATGCATTAGAAGTTCCTGTATATCTTTTCATGCCTTGGTAGTTCATTTTTTTGTTTTGTCTTGTGTTGTTTTAAGCCAGCCAAGTGTCCCAAGTTGCTTCCAAGTTTTGAAAATTATGAATAAAGCTGCTATAAACATTCATGTGCAGGGTATTGTGCGGAAATAAAATAACTTATTTGGGTAAGCACAAAGGAGTATAATTGCTAGGTCATATGGGAGGAGTTTGTTTCATTTTGTAAGAAACTGTCAAAGTGTCTTTCAAAGTGGCTGTGCCATTTTGCATTCCCACCAGCAGTGAATGAGAATTCACTTTGCTCCACATCCTTGCCAGCATTTGGTATTGTCACTGTTTGGATTTTGGCCATTCTAATAGGTGTGTAGTGGTAGCAACTAGCTTTTAATTAAAACAATATATGATTTCAAAAAGGTACTTGTACGTCAATATTCATAGTGGCAGTATTCACAATAGGCAAACAGTAGGAAGAACTCAAGTGCTCACCAACAAAAGAATGGATAAATCAGGGACGACTGGGTGGCTCAGTTGGTTAAGCAGCTGCCTTCCGCTCAGGTCATGATCCCAGCGTCCTGGGATCGAGTCCCACATCGAGCTCCTTGCTTGGCAGGGAGCCTGCTTCTCCCTCTGCCTTTGCCTGCCACTCTGTGTGCCTGTGCTCGCTCTCTCTCTCTAACAAATAAATAAATAAAATCTTAAAAAAAAAAAAAAAGAATGGATAAATCAATGTGGTATACATGTATGATGCAGTATCATTCAGCCAAAAAAAGAATGAAGTTCTGTCCCATAGTGCAACATGGCTGAACACTGAAGATATGCTAAGTGACGTAAGTTAATATTGTATAATTCCACTTACAGGAAGTATCTAGACTAGGTAAGTTCATAGAGAAAGTAGAATAGAGATTACCAAGGTCTAGAGGAAGGGAGGCATGGGGACAACATGTGGGATGATGAAAAAGTTCTGAAAAGAGATAGTGATGGGGTGCTTGGGTGGCTGTCGGTTGAGCACCTGACTCATTTCCACTCAGGTTATGATCTCCAGGTCGTGCTTGGTGGCACAGAGCCTGCTTGAGCTTCTCTCTCTCTCCCTTTTCCCCTCCAGCCCTGCTCACACTCTCTCTCTCAATAAATAAATAAATAAATAAAAGAGAGTGCTGGTGGCTATATAACATTGTGAACATGTTTAATGCCACTGAATTGTATGCTTGAAATGGTTAAAATGGTAAGTTTCATGTTATGTATATTTTATCAGAATTAAAAAAAAAATAAACCAGGTGATGGACATTGGGGAGAGTATGTGTTATAATGAGCACTGGGTATTATGTAAGACTGATGAATCACAGACCTGTATCCTTGAAACAAATAATGCATCATATATTAACTCAGGAATTTAAATTTTTAAAAAATGGGAAAATTTTTTTTAAAAATATACTGGACTGAAGTGACAGATGCATAACTCTAAATCACTAAAAATCAAATTCTCTGAAAGGCATTTTTGTTATTTACTAATTACACAGTTCCGATTATTTTTTCTTTTGATAGTATAATTCCATACTTCAGAAAGAAAAAGAGACTTCTCAGGGAATCTTTTTAAAAAGAGAGACTAGGGGCGCCTGGGTGGCTCAGTGGGTTAAAGCCTCTGCCTTTGGCTCAGGTCATGATCCCAGGGTCCTGGGATTGAGCCCCGCATTGGGCTCTCTGCTGGGCAGGGAGCCTGCTTCCCCCTCTCTCTCTGCCTGCCTCTCTGCCTACTTGTGATCTCTGTCAAATAAATAAAATCTTTAAAAAAAAAAGAGAGAGAAAGACTAATAGCTAATAGATATAAAGATGTATTACACAAAATAATGAAAAACTTTTGTGTGTATTTTGAAAAGACTACTGGAATATACAAAAAGAGGGAAGAACCCCCACCCCCCATATGCACACACAAAATAATTTCTCCTATGCCTTATGCTTAACAATACAGAATACTGTGTGTGTAGACTGTTTCTGAAGAGCTTGGAAAATTCAAAACCACATTATTTTCTATTAATTTCCTCTTAGGAATAAAGGACAAGTATAGAGAATGTTTTTTGGAAAACATATTGCATTTTTATTTGTGTTTTTTTAAGATTTTATTTATTTGTCTGAGGGAGAGAGAGAACACAAGCAGGCTCCCCACTGAGCAAGGAGCCCGAGTAGGACTCGATCCCAAGACCTTGGAGTTATGACCTCAGCTGGAAGCAACTGTTCAACCAACTGCTCAGCCAACGAAGGCATCCAGGTATTGCCACATTGCATATCAATGAACTTTTGTACTCTGTTATCTTAAAATCCATTGGGGGCCCCTGGGTGGCTCAGTTGGTTAAGCATCTGCCTTCAGCTCAGGTAGTGATCCTGGGGTCCTGGGACCAAGCCCTGCATTGGGCTCCCTGCTCAGCAGGGAGTCTGCTCCTCCCCCTCTCTCTGCCCCTCCTCTCCACCACGTGTGCTTCCTTTCTCTCTCTCAAATAAATAAATAAATATTTATTTTTGAAAGATTTTATTTCTTTATTTGAGAGAGAAAAAACGAGCATTTGAAAAATAACTGGCTCACTGAGTCATGAAGATCTTTCAAGTGTTAATAGATTTCATTACATAGTGTCAAAGGACAGCAATAATATCACCACTGGTGTCATCAGAAAAGCTTTCAGTATTCGGAAGCAGATACAAGTCTTTGCCAAAACTCTGATCTTCACTTGAAAGCTCATTTTATCATCGGGCAACAAATATAGTCAGTTGTTTTCCTTGAAGTGACAGCTCACTTCATTCATTTCTGAGAAAATGTCTGCCAAACACTCAGGCTTCGTTTGACTGTCAGCCAATCCAGTAAAAATGGTGTTCCATGAGAAAAGCAGCCAGTTCAGCTCACGACTCAAAGGACTGCAGGAGTGATTTTCCTGGAGACAATCATCTGGGGCAGAATACTTGTGCATTCTTCTTGTTTCATCAGAGTATTAAAAACACACATTCGGGGCACCTGGGTGGCGCAGTTGTTAAGTGCCTGCCTTTGGCTCAGGTCGTGGTTCCCAGGGTCCTGGGACTGAATATCACGTAGGGCTCCTTGCTCAGCGGAGAGTCTGCTTCTCCCTCTCCCTCTGCCTGCCGCTCCCCCTGCTTGTGCTCTCTCAAATAAATGAATAAAATCTTAAAAACAAATACAAAAACAGACATGCTCAGAAGGTTGAGACCTAATACAATTAATAATGTTTACTGCTCCATTAAGGTCATTCTTAAGCAAACCAAGCATTCCTTCTCTAGAATTACGTGAGAGCACAGAATGCAATGAGGGCTAGTTCAGTGGGGTGCCACTCTCTGGAATCCTGCGGTGGCCCTGGGAAAGCCCCCCTCCCCTCCAACTCTTTTGCAAGAACGTAATGTCTAGGGACGCCTGGGTGGCTCAGTTGGTTAAGCGGCTGCCTTCGGCTCAGGTCATGATTCCAGCATCCTGGAATCGAGTCCCGCATCAGGCTCCTTGCTCAGCAGGGAGCCTGCTTCTCCCTCTGCCTCTGCCTGCCACTCTGTCTGCCTGTGCTCACTCTCTCTGACAAATAAATCTTAAAAAAAAAAAAAGAACGTAATGTCTAAGTATTACTATCAAAATAATCTTGACCTCCTGGATTTCCTGCGAGTATGCTGGGAACCCCAGGAGTCTACAGACTACACTAACAGCACAATCTTTATGTGCTATTATCACACCTAAAAAAATTAACATCGTTTCCTTAGTGGTATTCAAATATCCAGTTGCTGTTTGTATTTCCAAATTCTTTTTTTTCCTCTTTAATATTTTATGTATTTATTCGAGAGAGAGTGAGAGAGCGCGCACTCGCAGCAGGAGAGAGAGACAGACTCCCCGCTGAGCAGGAACCGCCCCCTTCCCTGCAGGACTCCATCCCAGGCCTCTGGGATCATGATCTGAGCCGAAGGCTGATGTTTAACCAACTGAGCCATCCGGGTGCTCTCATATTCCCCAATTCTTTTCAAAAACATCATATATTTCTTTAAGTTTTTATAACTCAAGATCCAAATGACTCCATACCGTAAGTTCTCCATCCATATCTTTTCTTTCTTTGCCGTTTATATGTTGAAAACACAGTGTTGTTTCTCCTGAAGAATTTCCACATTTGGATTTTTCTGATCATGTTAAATTTTAATTAACAACTTTCTGTTCCTTTATCTGGACTCTGAATCTGAGAAGGTCAATGTTTAGGAAGAATATTTGGCCACATATTAATAGCGATTCCCTACTCCTTGCCAGGTCTAAAAATGATTCTTTTTCTTTTCTTTTTTTTAAAATATTTTATTTATTTATCTGACAGAGATCACAAGTAGGCAGAGAGGCAGGTAGAGAAAGAGGAGGAAGCAGGCTCCCCATGGAGCAGAGAGTCCGACATGGGGCTCAATCCCAGGACCCTGGGATCAAGACCTGAGCAGAAGGCAGAGGCCTAACCCACTGAGCCACCCAGGCGCCCCAATGATTCTTTTTCTAAGCTATTTAGTGACAGGGACACCTGGGTGGCTCTGTCGTTTAGCATCTGCCTTCAGCTCAGTTCATGATCTTAGGGTCCTGGCATTGAGTCCCATGTAGGCTCTCTGCTCAGCTGGAAGCCTGCTTCTTCCTCTGCCTCTGCTGCTGCTTGTGTTCCCTCTCTCGCTATCTCTCTCTGTCAAATAAATAAATAAAATCTTTTTAAAAATTAAAAAAAAAAGATAGTGACAGGGTCAGGTTTTTCCACCAGGTGTCTTTATTCTACCCCTCCATTCAGCATTCCTGCAATCAAGGTTTATCAGGCACTGTGAAGACACAGCTGTGAGCCACACGCAACGCTCCCTCCCCTTGTGAGCTTACATTCCTGTTGGAGGATAGGCAATAAACAAAAAGCAAAATATACAGGGAGTCAGGTGGCATTCACCACTAAAGAGGACCTATCAGGAGTGCTGTGGTGGGGTGCATTTTGGAACAGAGTGGTTAGGGAAGGCTTTACTGAGCAGGTGAGGTTTGAGCCAAGACTCTGCAATTGGGTATGAGGCTCCATAATCATAATTCCAAGCCTCTATCAGCAGACCCCTAGTGGGAGATGCCCTTGGTTATTCCCAGTGTCTGACATTACCACTCCATTTGGTTTCCATTCCTCCCAGCAAGTCGACCTGCTTCCCCCTTTCATACCTGAGATGATGGAAGGGAATGATACCTGATCACAGCTTCTCCTTCCCTGTCTGGGGGTTCTGAGAAATGGCCTTCAATCTCTTTTTCTCTCCCTGCAAAATTACAAAGTAGGAAGCTCACAAAAAATTCTCCCAAATCCGAGCGAAGTAAACACCTCATGCTTTTGTTCCTTCATTTTTAAACGTGAATTAAACATAAATGGAACAGCTTGAACCTTGCAAAATCCAGTTATCTTACTGAGCATCTGACAAGTCTTTCTCCCTGATAAGTAAAGGATTCTCACATGGCCAATGGCTTAGAAAGGTTTTAATCCAAGGATTCCCTGGGGTTACGGAGACTGTTTCATTTCTCTCTGCCTTTCTAGTACTATGCTTGGGATAGATGAGGAATGAAAAAGATGTGGCACCTGGATGGCTCAGTGGATTAAGCCTCTGCCTCAGGTCATGATCTCAGGGTCCTGGGATCGAGCCCCACATCAGGCTCTCTGTTCAGCGGGGAACTGCTTCCCCCTCTCTTTCTGCCTGCCTCTCTGCCTATTTGTGATCTCTATCAAATAAATAAATAAAATCTTTGAAAAAAAGAAGAATGACAGGAGCAGGAACTTATGATGCTTGAAATGCAGCCATGACCAAGATCATCCAATTTTGTAGTCCTGTCCACCTGAGGGTACCAGGTGCTGCCTGTGCAGGCTGCCTCTTGCCTGAGGGGGCGGCTACCAGCGCCACCCAACATTTCATTGCCACCGGAGGGGAACAAGCGGTACTCATGCCAGAGGAGAGAGCTGCCCCCTTAGCTTGTTTCTCCTGCTGGCCAGATCTTGGCTCTGCAAAAAAAAAAAAAAAAGTCATCCTCAGGGATGCCTGGGTGGCTCAGTTATTAAGCATCTGCCTTCGGCTCAGATCATGGTCCCAGGGTCCTGGGATTGAGCTCCCCTGCTCAGTCAGTGGGAAGCCTGCTTCTCCCACTCCCTGTGCTTGTGTTCCCACTCTCACTGTGTCTCTGTCAAATAGATAAATAAAATCTTTAAAAAAAAGTAATCATCATTCTGTGTTATACGCAACTGATGAATTTTTGAACTCTACATGGGAAACTAATGATGTACCAGATGTTGGCTAATCGAATTTAAATTAAAAAAACAAAAACTAAAAAAAATAAAACAGAATGAAGAATAGTTTGTAAAGTGAAAAAACAAAATCAGAGTCATTTTGCATAAGTTTTAGTACTGGATGCATTACTTTTGTAGAGGATTTAGAGATGATTTCATATGGATCAGAAAGACATGGGTAGGGACACCTGGGGGGCTCAGTTGGTTAAGTTTGTGCCTTTGGCTCTGGTCATGATCTCAGGGTCCTGGGATGGGGCTCCACAATGGGGGGTCCCTGCTCAGCGGGAGCCTGCTTCTTCCTCTCCCTCCGCCATTTGTTCTCTCACTATTCCCTCTCTCAAATAAATAAATCTTAAAAAACATGGGTATGAGTACTATTGGGCCAAGTATTATTACAAAATTAAGCAGTTGAATCAAAGAGTCCCATTTTTCATGAGTAGATCCAGAAAGAGAATGGATCGTGGGGTCTCTTTGGTCCAAATACTTCTTTACAAATGAAAAAACTAAAGCTCGGACTTCCTGGCCTCCAGAACTATGAGAAACACATGTTGTTGATGGTTTCAGCAGCTCTAGTGGCTTAAGGGATAGGCCCTTCTTGGCTGTGACTGTTTCTCTGATTTTCCTTGTATTTTTTTTTGTTTTGTTTTTTAAAGATTTTATTTATTTATTTGATAGAGATTACAAGTAGTCACAGAGGTAGGCAGGGAGAGAGGAGGAAGCAGCAGAGAGCCCAATGTGGGGCTCAATCCCAGAATCCTGAGATCATCACCTGATCAAAAGGCAGAGGCTTTAACCCACTGAGCCACCCAGGCGCCCCTGACTTTCCTTGTTTTTGATGACGCTGACAGTTTTGAGTTCTAGTCAGGACTTTTGTAGGATGTTTGGCATTTGTCTGGTGTTTTTCCCCTGATTAGACAGGAGTTATGGGTTCTGGGGAGGAAAGATAAAGGACCATTTTCATATCATGTCAAGGGCACTGTATCAATTTTCTAGGGCTGTCATAACCAAGTACCACAAACTGGCTTAAAGCAACATAAATTTGTTCTTTCCTGGTTCTGGAGCCTGGAGGTCTGAAATCAAGGTGTTGGCAAGGCCATCCCACATCTGAAAACCACAGAAAAATCCTTCTTTGCTTCTCTGTAGCTTCCAGTGGTTTCCCTAGCTTCCTTGGCTCCTGCTGTAGCATGTCGGTCCCTGCCTCCTTTGTCACATGATATTCTCAACTCTTGTCCCTATGTCTCTTCTCCTCTTCTTGCAAAGGGACAAGTCATATTGAATTAAGGGCCAACCCTACTCCAGAATCACCCCATCTTTCTTTTTTAATTTTATTATTTGACAGATCACAAGTACGCAGAGAGGTAGGCAGAGAGAGAGACAGGAAAGTGAGTTCTCTACTGAGCAGAGAGTTGATGCGGGGCTTGATCCCAGGACCCGGAGATCATGACCTGAGCCAAAGGCAGAGGCTTAATTCACTGAGCCACGCAGGCACCCCAGAATCACCCCATCTTAACTAATTACATCTGCAATGACCCAATTTCCAAATAGAGTCAAATTCTGAGGTATTGGGAAGGACGTGAATTTTGGGAAGATACTCTTGAACCCATGCTATCAACATGATTTATGACTGTTGGTGTTGACCTTGGCCAAGCAGTGTTTGTTAGAGCTCTTCACTGCAAAGTGACTCTTTTCCTTTCCCCTCTCCATACTCTACTCTTGGGAAGGAAGTCACTATGAACGGTCCAAATTTTTGGAGTGAGAAGTTATGCTCCCTATCTTTAGGGTTGAGTATCTACATAACTTATTTGGAATTCTGCATGGGGAGCTTATCTCTTCTCCCCATTTATTAATTTATTCAATCAATCCAGCATATATGTATGGTTGTATCAGAACTGTTAATTCGTACCCCTGTGGTACTGACTAGGTACATGGGCAGTTCCTTTTGCCTTTAGTCTTATGCACTCCATTCCCAAAGTTCCTTGGGTCAGCACTACTTTCCCCCACCTCCTTCAGTGAGGTTGCTTCATACATTTAGAAACCTATAGTTAGATTCTCTTGTCACAGCCTGCATTCTTTGCTGGGATCTTCCAAACCCCTAAATGATTTTTTTTTAATTTGTTTGCGGTAAGGTTCACTCTTGGTGTTGTAAAATCCTGTAGGTTTTGAACATTGCATAAGGTCATATATTACCATGCCATACAGAATAGTTCTACCACCCTAAAAAATCCCCTGTAGTTCATGTATTCCTCCCTTGCAACTCTAATCCCTGGAAACCACTGGTCTTTTTACTGCCTGCCTAGTTTTATCTTTTCCAGAATGTCACGTGGTTGGAATTATATAGCATGTGGCTTTTTCAAGACTGATTTCTTTCACTTGGCACTATGCATTTAAGATTCCTCCATGTCTTTTTGTGACTTTTTGGAGCTAAGTATTCTCTTGTTTAATGCACTATGGTCGGCTTACCCATTCACCTTTGGATGGACATCTTGAAGATTAGAAGTTTATGGAGATTTTAAATAAAGATTTTAAATAAAGTTGCTGTAAACATTCACGTGCTGACTTCTGTAGAGACATATGTTTTCAACTCAATTGGATAAGTACTTAGGAACATGATCGTTAGATCATATGGTAAGACTATGGTATTTCTTTGTAAAAAGCTTGTCAAACTAGGGCACCTGGGTGGCTCAGTGGGTTAGAGCCGCTGCTTTCGGCTCAGGTCATGATCCCAGGGTCCTGGGATGGAGCCCCGTATCAGGCTCTCTGCTTGGCAGGGAGCCTGCTTCCCTTCCTCTCTCTCTCTGCCTGCCTCTCTGCCTGCTTGTGATCTTTGTCAAATAAATAAATAAAATCTTAAAAAAAAAA
>ML108508.1:14552-29593 GCA_003697995.1 Taxidea taxus jeffersonii | reverse complement strand
AGCCAGCTGGAAGGGTTGAAGATGATAAATGATTAGAGGCTCCGGGGGCTCCCAGAACGGAGTGAACTCCTGTCTGGTCAGAATCGCCAGAGCGGGAAAGCATGAAATGGCACCATCAGGCAGGCAGGGAGGGCTGCAAGGTGCTGTGACACCAACACCGGGACACCTGGGAGGTGGGCTGGGGGCTAGGTGGAGGCGCCTGCTCTGGGCCTGCAGGGTCAGGGTCAAGGTCTGACAGTGGGGGGCAAGGGGGCTCCCCAGGAGACCCAGCCAGGAGCAGACAGACAGGGGAAGGGATGAGGGAGAATCTCATTCCTGGGGAGACCCTGGGAAGCTTGTGCAGACCCACACACACCCCCATCCCAACAGCCCAAGCCCTCAAAGCCTGGCTCAGTGGGGTTGGAAGTGTGACCCAGGAACCCCTGAGCAGCCACAAGCACCCTGGATCACCCTGACACAGGAGCTCAGGGGCCACCCTGTGGGAACTGAGGTTCTAAGGCTTCAGAGAGACTTGTCAGGGGAAGTTAAAGTTCAAGACCAGTGCCTGGAAGTCAAATAAGACTTGAAGGCTCCGGTCACCAGAGATAGGGCAAATTCCACTCAGCTAAGTGCTTACCAGGGTAAGCATAACATCGGTGGAGGCGGGGAGGAGGAGACATGTGTAGATATGGGCTTATACATTCAGAGACTGCTTCTGGAAAGATGCAGAGGGAGTTGGTGACATGTGTTGTCACCGCTTCAGGGGAGGGGAGTTGGGAAGGAGTAGCTGGCAGATAGATCGCTGTGCAGCCTGCTATGGTGCTTGGGTTTTGAAGCACACAGATAAATCTGCCTATCCCCTCCCCAGCCCCGGAGGGCTTCAGAACTAGGAGCCGGGTCCCGGGTCCCCAGCCTTGCAAAAGACGGCACAAAGGAGGCTTGAGGCACAAAGGCTTGTGTAGCTGACCCAGGAATCACCCAGCTTGGGGGTCACCATCAAGACCTCCCCTGCCTCCCCTGCCCAGAGCCCACCCTGCTCCCTCACCCTGCCTCTCCTCTGCCCTAGAATGCATCAGCAGCTCTATGAGGCCCCACACGCTTCTCCAACACCCCCAGGGTGTCCTCCCTGACGAGACTCCCTTCAAAATCAGACTCTGACCCCACATCAAAGCTGAGTACATTTGATCCCTACCTCCCACCCAAAGCACAGGTGCGTGCACGCACACACACACACTCACCGACTGCCACCTCAAACCGTTCAGCATGATCTGGGGACTCTGCACACCTGTGGATTATCACACTCGGGCCCAAATCATGGGGCCCTAACTGGATACAACGTATTTAACGTCTCCTCAGGTTGTATTTGCAGAAACCACGGTAACGAGATGGGAATACACAACCAGCAAGATGCCTCTCACCAAAGCCAGCAAGCTAAGAAGATCAATACTTCAGGATAAGTTACTTTCTTTATTTTTTTGAACCAATGCTCCAATCCCTCATTTGGTCCGGGGAAGCAGAAGATAAAGTTTCAACGAATTACTTTTCTAGCTCATTTTGGGAATACATGAGCCATCTCTGTGAGTTCCTTGTGTAGCGAAGCCTGGGACAGGCCACACGTCCCACAACTTGGCAGCAAGGTCGCCACGGCTTCTCTATAGAAGCAGAGCCCGCTGTGGACCCACTGCAGGGTCCCAGGGAGCTAGAAAGTCCTTCCCAGGGTCTAACTTCAATCCCTCCTGCTGCAACACTCCACACTCCTTTCCCTTCTTTTGCATCTAGGCTGAGGTCAGCAAATCCTAGGCCACCCGAGGAGAGGCCCAGGGCAGATGGGGGTGATGAGCGGGACTGAGTCTCTCCGGAGCCTCCTCTGGCACCTCGCTAAGTTAACCATTCCTGCTCGACTGCCCGATGGTCCCGAAAGGGGAAGGCCACATACTCGGCACAGGGCGTCTGTCCCCGGACCTAGACTAGAGGCGCAGCTACTCATCACGGCCGAGTGGGAGCTGAGGAAACCCAGCAGGCAACGCAGTCCAGACCCCTTGTCTGAAAAGTGAGGAAACCGCCCCCCAAGGGATGTGAGTAGCAAGGCAGAGCACAGAGCGGCAGGAGCAGTCGTGTCCTTGACTCCTCACTCTTTGTCGCCCCTGCTCCACCCCCAGCAGCCCACAGGAGAGCAGGGTGCAGGGGGTGCCGTGGGGGGAGCAGGGATGCCCCAGTCCGGACAGGCCCTGGGGACCCGCGTCCCTCTGCCACCCCAGCCAGGACCACAGCTGGGACCAGGAGGGAGGGGTGCCCTGGGCAGTGGGGAGAGGGGCCAGGGTCCAGACTTCCTCAGAGCGGGAAGGCAACCCCACACACTCCAGCAGAGAAGCTGCTGAGTCACCTGCCCCGGCTGCCCGCCAGCTGCTGTCCTGTGCCGAGCAGCCAATGGGGGCTCCCGTGCCGCCAGTCTAAGGGGTCCCTCTACCCCTGGACCTGCTGCTTTCCCTCCCCCTTCTCCCAAGACTCAGAATCCTGGGTCTTGGTGCAGAGCCCCGCTGCCCGGCACCCGATGTCTCCCAGACCTACAGGCGGCTCTCCTGGGGCAGAAGAAAGGGCTTCCAAGGGTTGGGTGTCAGAATGCTTGCGAACAGGCTAGGAAGGCTGGGGGACCCTGACCGAGTGGGGATACATGGCAGCTTGGGGATACACGTCCCCCAGGCTGCCTGCCACAGTGGGGTGCAGAGGCCTGATCCCCAAATGTCACAGAGCCTCAGTGTGCAGGGCAGGGAGGGGGCTGTGCCCTTGTCAAGGGTACCCAGGAGTGCCGCTTCCCGTAGCACGTGAGGAAGCACTGGTTTCGGAAGAGGAACCTGGTGGCTTGTAGTGATTACCTGACTCTGCCACGTGCGGCTCCGCACTTCCCAGCACGGCCCCGTTACCCTGCATGCCAAACGCACATCTTCATTTTGAGCTAAAACCGTTAAAAATTGATGCATCTTCTTCCTGACTAAACGTTACAAGCTTTGAACACACCAGCTCTGCTCAGCGCTGCCCCGCTACGGGACCGGGGGCTAGAGGCTGGGCTGCAAGCAAAGGTCTTTGAATTTGAGTGTGTGCGTGTGGCGGTGCGGGCCGGTGCGTGGGATGAGTTTATGAGCGTGTCAGAGGGGGCGAGCGTGGGAACGTGAGTGTGTGGTGTGTGTGTGGGGAGGGTAGTGTGGGAGGTGGGGGAAAGAAGGAGCAGGCAGGAGCAGGAAGCCGTAGCAAGCTGACAGGGGCCCTAGGTGGCTCTGAGGAGAAGTGAGAGACCCTGGGAGCCTCCTCCCCGGCGGCCTGGCTGATGGGGATCCCGGTGGTGCCCCCACTGTCTGCCAGGAGGCTGCAGCCGGCCGGCCCCATCTCCATCTCCACCTGGGGGGCACGGATGAGGCCCCCCAGCCCTGCTCAGGCTCACGGACTCCTAGGCCCCAGTCAACGCTCACAGCCCAGAAAGGAGGAGGCGGGTGACGGGCGGGAGGCCCCACTAGCTGAGTGATAGAGCAGAACTGCCGCTCCATGGCGCGTGCCGGCAGCCGCTGGGAGACAAGGCAGGCCCGGCACCCCTCAGGCCCAGCCCAGCCAAGCGACAGCAGCCACTGAAGGACCGGGACAGTGAAGGGCAGAGGTACCGGCAAGGCTCTGTATGTGACACCATGTACCACTGTGCTAACACGCGTTCACGGCACTGTGAACACATGTGTAAACGTGTGTCACGCAGCCATATACAGGAATGTGAGAAACCCTAGGGAGAGAAAATTGGGGGGTCACAGACCACACCCTTGTCCAGGACTTGGGGTGACATGGGAAGACCCTGTACTTGGATGGCAAGTGGGACGGACCCCAGCATGGGGCACTTTGCAAAACCACAGAGCCCTGGGGGTGGGCCCCCAGCCACACTGCAGCAATCCTGTCACCTCTCATTGGTCCCCAGGTGAGGGGATCCTCTGCTTCCTTAGGTGGCCTGAGGTATGGGACCGATGGAGGCAGAGGGGGACCTGGTGTCTCCCCGCTTCCTTCCACTCTCTGGAAAGTGCCTCTGCGCCTCCCTGGGTGGCCTTATGACCTTCCAAGATGCTTGGAGACCTTGACCTCTGAGCATGAGCAGCACGAGGGGAGCCAGCGTAGTGAGGAGAACGTGGGCATTGGACCACAAAGCTGGGTGGGATCGGGCGCCTAGCAGTGGGGCACCTCTGGGAGCAGGGCTCAGGCCCCAGCGTCACCCCTCACCACAGAGACAGGGTGAGGTGCCTCTCCCAGCAGGGCCCCATGAGGACAAAATCAGCCACGAGGCACCGCCACAGAGTGGCCTGAATGCCCACGGCTTGCCCTTCCTCACCGCTCCCCAGTGGGGCTGGCGGCGTCCGTGTTGACCATGGGCCCCAGGTCAGGGCTCGTGTCCCTAGAAGGAGTCCGCAGCCCTGGATGAGAGTTAGGGACTCTCCCCCCAGCCCCGCCTTGTCCTCGGGGAGACTGCGCCCCACGCCTTGTCCTCGGGGAGACTGTGCCACTCCTGTGTCACAGTCCCTGCAAGAGGCTGTGAGGTGGGAGGTGTCTTGTTGGCCTCCGCATTTCCTGCCGGCAGGGCCCTGCACCCTGGAGCAGCCTGGCTGCTGGACTTGACAGGCAGGGAACGGAGAAGGGGGGATGGTGTCACAGGGCACAGCACCCTCCCCTCCGGCAGCCACACCAGCAAGCCCCCTGCTTCGGAGCGGAGGGGAGAGACTCGGAGGCGTGAGGCGTGCTGTCAAGGCCAGAGCCCCACAGCCTAGGGACTGAGCCGTCCTCGGTCCAGGCCGTCCCCTCGGGCTCCTCCCTCAGGAAAGGCAGTACCAGGCAGTTCAGACCTCAGGAGAGACACAGGCCGAGGAAGGGCGTGAAAATTCCTTCCCTCCTTAATGACGGACCGGGCAGAGGTTGCCCGCCTCATCCAACCTTGAAGGTAATGTCAGGGCTAAGTGCCGGGAATACGAATGAAGAAAACTCAGCCCCATCCTCAAGCAGCTCGGGGAAAGACGACACACTCAGGCTTTCTCAGAGGTGGAGCAGATGGGATTCTCCCCAGTGACAGGAGACCCCTGAGCCTCAGAGATCAACTTACCCAAGGCCTCACTATGAACTGGAACCCTGATGTCCTGGCACCCAGCCCAGGGCTCTTTTCCCTCCTAAAAGTCAGCCCCAGCTCATGGGACTAGGTGTGGGGAGAAGAGATCACGAAGGCCCTGGGCCCACAGGGTGGGGGTGTGTGTCAGGGGAAAGGAAGGAAAGCTCCCCTTCCTCGAGTTTCTACTGCCTGCCACACTGAATTTCATTCATGCTCAGGCATGTCAGGTAGGTACAATATTCCCATTTTACAGATGAGGAGACTGAGGCCGAGCAGGGTACACTCACATCGTGCCCAATTTCCCCTGCCCCACAGGACGGGAAGAGCTGTCCTCAGGGGCAGAGCATTTCATATTCTGAAACACTGAAATCAGAGTATTTCATCGGGGGCCGAGCAGGGAGCCGAGGGCAGTCAGAAGTCAGGGGAGCCCAGCGCGCTCTCAGCACCCAGGAGGGGGGTCAGCTGAGGGGGATCCTGTCTGCTCCCCCCACATCCCCCCAGATGCTGGACAGGCCCTGGGGAAAAAGACGTGCCCTTCACTTTTCCGATGAAGATGCCCAATATCACCAACACCTCTGACAGCTCATGGTCTCCAAAAACTAAAGTGGGTCATGTAAGTCCTGGGGGCACAATTATAGTCCCCGAAAAAGCCGACTTTCTCTTGCCTGACCTGGGAGTGAGAACAGACATGGGGAATAGGGGCCCACAGGGGCAAACCATGTCCTCAAAATGCCAACGGGCAGGAGGAGGGAAGAGATGCAGGAAAATTCCAAGTTGGAAAGTCCAGCTCAGATTCTGTGTGGATCCCAACCTGGGAGGCAGGACCACTGAGGAAACGGAGCCCCTGGGGCCAGGCGGGAGTAGGGGAGAGGGGGCGGTGGGCAGCCACATGGTGCATGTTAGCACCCGACCTTGGGATCAGACGATATGGCTTCAGGTCTCAGCTTTGCCACTCGCAGCCCTGCGAACTTGGGTGGGTAGCTTAGCTTCTCCAGGTCTTGCTTCTCCAACCATGAGATGAGAACCAGGAGAGTACCTGCCTTGGAGGGTTGTGAAGCTCAGAGACAGTGACCATAGGGCAGGCCTGTCCTGTTCCTGAAGGGCGGGAACCTGCAGGCAAGAGGGCCTCTCCCAACCACCTACGGTGGCCCAGGTTAAGCCTCCGGCCAGCACCCCCATTCTGCAGTGACAGAGCTTGGAAGCAACGGGGCTAGTGGTGCTGGTGCCCAGAGGAGCACCCTAGCCATGCCAGTGGGCCACCAAGTGGCGGTGACGTCGGCAGGTGTCTGGCAGGCTGGTGTGTGCTCAGGAATGGGCACTATGGGGAGAACTAGGGTCTGGGAAACAGCACAGGTGGGGAGAGGGGGTGTTGGGAGAACAGTCACCCCAGGGAGAAGGAAACCAGAGACGGGCTCCGGGGAACATCCACATTGAGAGGATTCGCAGGAAGAAGGGAAATGCCAGGCAGATGAAGCACAGCCAAGGATGGAAGGAGACCCAGCAAGAAGAGAAAACCAGCTGGATGGTGACAGAGGAAAGAGCTGCGGGCGGGGACACAGGAAGCTTTGGGGACGCTCGTGCGGGAGAATATTCCAGTGAGTTGTGTGTATTAATCCAAGTTTCACCTCAATCAGAAAGAACAAAGAACATGCAGAGTAGAAAGCTCTCCAGGCAGACCCGTGGTCAGTGCTCCAGCTCCGCACTGACGTGCTCCATTTGGTCCGCGAGGTCCAGACTAGAGGGCCACTGGTGGGACTTAACACGGCCCCTGCCCTGGCGCTGGGCACCAAGCAGCCCACCTGCTTCCTCTGCGATGCACAGGTGCTCCTGCCGAGAGACCACGGAGCAAAGGCACAAAGAACCAGGGAACACCCCTGAGGGGAGGCTTCCTGAGCCCCAAGCCGGGGGACACAGATGTGGACCTGGAAGGGGCTGGACAGTTCTAAGCAAGAGTTCTGGCAGGTGGCAGGGGTGGGTGTCAGACAACCACAAGATGAAGATGGGCCCACTGGCCACCATGGCCCCAGAAGGTGCAGGAATGACATCTGACAGGCAGAAGGACATCAGCCCGGGCTCGAGAGACCCCACCTTCTGAGACATCCACCCCAGAGCCTGACCTGGGGCAGGAGAGCGTCCTTGGGCCATGACACCAGAGGCCTCCAGGCGTTCTCTCCCGGGAGCTGAAGCATTGCTCCACACCCACCACTGCCAAGCACACTGGGAATGAGCCACACCGTAGTTGGAGGCAAAAGGCACACAGGTTTCCAGCCTCTCTGCCATAGGCTAAAAGAGACCCGAAAAGGCATCGGGTGGGCGATTGTCCCCTCCATGCAACCGGGGACACTGAGCATGACAGCGTTCAGCAAACACAGGGCGAAGATGCCCACGTCCGCTCTGGAGGGACACACACAACACAGGTGAGAGCAGAAGAAACCGAGCCAGAGGGAGGAAGTGACTGGCCCAAGGTCACAGAGTTCATGGGGCAGAGCCTGGCTCCCAGTTCAGTGCTCTTCCAAGCTGGTAAAACCCTCAGGCCTGGAAAGTTTCTCAAAATAGGCACGATGTGAACATCAGGGGTTTCCATCTCCCTGTGGAAGGACCCGGGTTAAAACTTTAGCTGGAATTCCTGGCGTGACTCCCATCAGACCCTGCAGCCCTGTGGCCAGTAAGCAGGAGGCCGCATTTCACCTTTTCCATATATGAAGCTGGTCTGTTTCAGTCATTTTGATTTTCTGCCACATATTCAAGCTCCTCACACACTTGAACAGGAAAGGCTTCAGGCATCTAACTTCAGTTTTCTCTGGCAGCCATCTTGGCTCTCCATGGTGGCCCCCTCAGAGGTGAGGGCCATAGCACACCTCCACGGCTCAGAGGCCAGTCTGCCCCTGCCCCCAACACTGCGCTGGGGTTCCTCTGCTTCCCCTCTTCAACTCCAGCAGTGTGACGGCTGGGGAAGATGATGAACTCTTCTTCTGGTGGGGACTCCCCGCCTTCAGGCTCAAAATGAGGGAGGAGTTTTGCAGTCAGCACTTTGAAAAATCCTGATGGGATGGTGGTTTCGTGAGGTAATGAGTACCCCGTCATGGAGGGTATTCAAGCTGAGATTAGATACTACAGGAAGGGATGCCATAGACAGAGAGGGGACACAGGGTTGGCCTAGATGAACTTCAAAATCCCTCTCCAACCCCATGAGACTCCAAAACCTCTGAGTCTTCGTCCCACTGCCTGCTGTCCCCTGGCTTCATTTGCTCCCACGCTCTGTCCTCAAGAGAAGCCACCACCGGATTACGTGGGGAAGCTCAACAGTTCTCTTCAGAACATCACTACTCTTGCACGGATGGCTTCGGGGTATTGAAATTAAATACAAAACAGACATCAGACTGGAGAATTCCCTGAGCGGACAAGACCATTTAGGCCATATAAGCAAAACTAAATCTACTTTATTTGATATGTAAAATTTAACTTAGATTAGTTCTTGTAAATGCCTCTGATGATTGCTTAAAAAAAAAAAAAAGGCTGCCTTCTTGAAAAAACGGTGTAAGATAATCACCTTTAACCAATCCCCTGCCAAGTGGAAACCTTATAAGGCACTCTTGGTAAAGGGTAAATAACTTCCTTCTCACTTGATAAGCCATCCTGTGACGTCAGGTCCCTGAGCTTCTTATCAGTCTTTGGATTTAAAAGCTCCCAGTTCACCAACTGTTCTTAAATGCACAATAAACTCTTACTAAATACTATTTATTGATTTGGTGGTTTCAATATTGCTTTTTCTGGGCTTGGGGCAGGATGGGGGGAAAAAACAGGACAAAGGACAGCATGGAGGGAAGGGGGGCCCCTGGAATCCAGTGTGGCCATCACCAAGGCCAAGTTGGGGGGCACATGGGAGGGCGGGTGTCCTTGAGCTGAGCTGGGACCCAGACAGGCCACAGCCCAGCGCTGGCCTCCTGATTGGGGGTGGTTGTCAAGTGAGAAGGGAGCCCGCTCAGCTCTCTGAGGTTCATTAGAGAAAAAGGTGAATGTTGAAGACGTGTCATGGCAGGCAGCTCATTAAGCCCACGGAGCTTAAAAATAGTGAGACACACAGGCATGGGGGGGAGGGGGACTGGGGCCTGAAACCAGCTCAGCACCCCAGGGGCAGGAACAGCAACCCCTGGAGAGACTGAAGCCATCCCCAGGGGAAGGAAAGTTGCTTAGCTCTCACCTGATCTCCCCGGGTAAGCTTGGAGCAGGACCCCGCTGGAGCCGCCACACCTGCTCAGCGAAAAGACGAGCCCCAGAGGATGACTGAGTTCTGTGCAGACGTAGACAGAGATACGGCAGCGGGACACACACCTGCCTTGGAGGACTGCAGAGCCTGCCTGTTCACGACACTACTCGGTCTCCCTGGGTCCGAGCACCCCTCAAATGTCCTTTATACCACCTTTCTGATCAGGCTGCTATGCAGACTTTGGGATTAGACTCAAATTCTTCACTCAAATTCTCCTGCGGCTGCCTACAAGCCTGGTCACCTTGGAGAAGGTACTCCCCTCTCCTGGACTTGCTTCCTTTTCCATAAAACAGAAACACCATGGATCCCCACCACGCAGGGCTACATGCACTAGCCTCGCTATGCCTGGAATGCAGAAGGACCTCTGGCAGGTTCCAGGAAGCAGGGAATGCGGAGTAAAAGGAGGGCCTGGGAAAGGCTGCCATGGCTTGAAGAAGATGCACAATGGTTGCAGCTGCCTTGCTTGGTGGTGCCGGGCCGGGTTTGGAAAACAGTTACGGCTCTCACTGAAAAAGGGTGGGAAACTAGGGGAACCAGATTCAGTCAGCCAGCACACCTGGGGCACCTACTGTGTGCTCTGCTCTTTTCCACAGATGGTCCCAAACCAGGAGGTGGGGCCAAGCACCAGAAGCCAGCTACGTAGTTGGCTGATGTGAGGATCGCAGTGACTCTAGGGAGCAGAATTCCAGAAGTGCAGGACTCAACAGAAGGGAAACCGAGAAGGAGGGATAGAGGTCAGGGGGAGGTTGGGGGTGTGAAATGGCTCTTTTCTGAGTTAGATCATAGGAGAAGGTCCCCAGCCCAAGGGCTCAAGGATAAAGGGGGCTCTGAGGGGGGAGGGAGGTCTCACCTACCACCCCACTCAGCCCCAACCTGGCCTGTTAACACTCCGGGTGGGAGAAGTATTACTGAGCACCCATGGTGACCCAAGGCGCTGGGCATCTACTCCAGGCTTCGCTCCCAGGGGGCTCAGGCCACTGAGGGGACAGCATGGGGCTTACACAGGACAGAAGAGCTGCAATGCACCTTAGGGTGGTTTATTAAAGCCCCTTCTGGACCAATGGGAAACCAAGGCCCAGAGAAGGGAAGTTGCTTTTTCTCTCTCTCTTCTTTAAGATTTTATTTTTATTTACTTTAGAGAGACAGAGCATGGCGGGGGAGCAGAGGAAGAGGGAGAGAGAATCTGGAGCAGACTCCACACTGAGAGCAGAACCCGACATGGGGCTCGAGATCCCACAAGCACAAGATCCCACAAGCACGAGATCATGACCTGAGCCGAAATCAAGAGTCGGGTGCCCAACTGACTGAGCCCACCCAGGAGCCCCAGAAATTACTTTCATGTCAGTAAGAGAGTCAGAGCTAGAATCTGGGATGCTTTCCACTACACTGCACTTCCCAAACCCTGACCCTGGGTCATAGATCCTCTCTGCCTCTTGAATTCCACACTGGAAGCTTTATATTCTGGAGGGAACTGGACTAAGGCTCAAAGGGACACAAGATGTTCCGAAGGCCACACAGCAGGTCAGACAGAGAAATTCAGGGTGTCTGGTCATCTTCCCCAGGATACAACAAACATTTACTGAGCATCTACTATAAGCCAGGCAGTGTGCTGGGAATACTCTGGTGCTAACACTCTCATTTATTTTTTTTTAAAGATTTTATTTATTTATTTATTTGACAGAGATCACAAGCAGGCAGAGAGAGAGAGAGAGGAGGAAGCAGGCTCCCTGCTGAGCAGAGAGCCCAATGTGGGGCTCAATCCCAGGACCCTGGGATCATGACCTGAGCCGAAGGCAGAGTCTTTAACCCACTGAGCCACCCAGGCGCCCTAACACTCTCATTTAAACCTCACATATAGAAGCAAAATGCTCTGGGGCTACCGCCAGACGCTCGGGGCTCAAGTCCTGGTCTTGTTAGTTCAGTGCCCTCAAATACGTTATCTGGGCCTGGGTCTCCTCATTTTGCACAATGGGACTAATAATAGCACCTGCTTCACAGAGTAAAGGAGATAATCCATGTAAAATACTCACAACAGGGCCCGACAGAAGTCAACTTTCAAAATAAGTGTACCATTGGACCCAGCAATTCCACTCCCAGGAATGTGCCCCCGAGAAGTGAAGATACATGTTTTCTCAAAAGCCTTGACCTGCAGGGCCCCCTGGTGGCTCAGTGGTAGAGCACACGACTTGATCTCAGGCTTGTGAGTTTTAAGCCCCACATGGGGTGTAGCGATTACTTAAAAAAAAAAAAAAAAAAAACAAGAAAAAAAAAGTACATGAATGCTCATAGCTCTCGTTATAGTTCACAATAGTAAAAATCCAACCCAAATGCCCATCAAATGATAAAGGATAAACCAAGTGTGGTCTATCCACACAGTGAAACCTGATTCAACAATGAGAAGAAATGAAATGGCATCTGCTACAGCCTGGAGGCGCCTTGAAAACGACGTTAAGTCAAAGCCAGACACGAAAGAACATGTATTATATGATTCTGTTTACATGAAATATCCAGGACAAGCAGGTGTGTAGAGGCAAGTCATAGACCATCAGTGGGTTAGGCCTGAAGAAAGGAATAGGGAATGACTGCTAATGGGTGCAGCTTTCTACTTGGGGTGAAAAAAAAAATTCTGAGATTAGATCGTGGTGGTGTTCACACAACTCTGTGACTATAACTAAAAACCACTGAATCGTGCACTTTAAAAAATTTTTTTTTTAATTTATTAGAGAGAGAGAGAGCGAGCGAGCACAGGCAGACAGAGAGGCAGGCAGAGGCAGAGGGAGAAGCAGGCTCCCTGCCAAGCAAGGAGCCCGATGTGGGACTCGATCCCAGGACGCTGGGATCATGACCTGAGCCGAAGGCAGCCGCTCAACCAACTGAGCCACCCAGGCGTCCCTGAATCGTGCACTTTAAATGAATGAAGTATATCTCAATAAACCTTTTTTTTTTTTAAAGTAAAAAATCGATATCCCCCAGTAAAAGTAAGGAGCTTCTAATCACATTTAGAGGGGGGAGGGCAATGAGATTCAGAGAGATCCAGCACTTAGCCCAATATGGCTACAATGTGTAGGATCTGACTTTGGACTTGGTGTTATTGAACTCTAAGTTCAAGGCTCTTTCCTGAAGCTTCTCCTAAGACTCCTAAATGTCTTGGGAAAATCTTCCTTTCTCTCCCCTTAACAAAGCTACTCTGCAAATTCTCCTTGCTATTTAATCTAAGTCCTTCCAACTTCCTGAAGTATAAGGTACAGGAAAATCTGAGGTCAAGGCCAAGGTCACAGGAGACAGGCACCAAGCTGGGCCCCTCCATTTCTAGCCAATGTCCAACGCCTTCTTTAGGAAGCCTGGGGAATGGAGCGGATGAAATACAGTGGACTCTGAGCATGAGCTCACTGCTGACTTTGGAGGTGACCTTGGCAAAGCAACCTCATCTCTGGGGCTCTGGGTAAAATGATATTTGGAAAGAGGCTCTGAGGAGGGCTCCAGAGGAGACATTTCCAAGGCCCTGAGTACCTCTGAAATAAAGTGTCCTCCCTTCTCCAGATCTGCCGTTCACCCCAGATGACCAGCTGTGAGGGATGGGGATGGTGGGCGGCTGTCAGCTGCCGGCTTGGGTATCTGCAGCCTGGTCACCCCCGTGGTCTTCAGCAGAGAACTTTAGTGATCTCGTTTGAGACCCTTGGCCTAATCATCAACCCAATACCGTCAGCAGGTCAGCCTGGTGCCATCTCCCACCCCAGGAAGAAGGAGGATGAGGGAGGGGATAAAAGCGCTATCAAGGAGGGTCCTTGACTTACTTGGCAGGAAAGGTGCTGAATATGACCTGCGTCAATGCCCTGCTTCCGGACAGCCCCCCTCTCCGCCTCCCTGCACTGCAGACAGCCTGGCTGAGGGTGGGAGGAAGGAAGAGTGGTCTATTTTGGCCATCCTAGGAAAGGCATGACCCCAGTCTGCCTGTGGCTCCTGGCCAGGGTGTCCCAGCTTGAAGGAGATGGTCAAGCCTCCTGCTCCCTGTTTGTACAGCTGTGGGCCATGTCCAGAAGCACTCCTGTCCCACTGCTAGGAAGCATGGAGAGACACAAAACCACCATCCCTTTTCCTGGCCAAATGAAAAAGAGCAGACCTGGAGAGAGGCCAGATTTCCCCCAGAGTCACCCAGAGTCTGAGTGGTCTCACTGGGAGAGCGGCCCACTGGATTTGGTGCCATTTGTAGAAATTTCAACGGGCCAGATCCGCAGCCAGGAAGCCTGCCTGCTTCACAGAGGCTGAGACAGGAGGACGCTAGTGCGTGTATCCTCCCGGCCCGCTGGTTTTTCCAGACCATCACCAACCTCGCTGGATCCGCAGGGCACCCTGGAGGAGGTGAGAGAGAGTCATCCTTCACCACATTTTCAAATGGGGACAAATGAAGTCCAAAGATGGGAAGACACAGCTTGTGTGGGACCATGTGCAGTAACTCAGCAGTGAAATCATTGGCTTCTAGATCCTTCTAATCAACTACAGTCACATCCCTGCCTTACCCTACTTCCTAGCTCCAGTGTTATGTTTCTTTTTCTTCAAAATGTCCCTTTCAGTTTTAAGAAGCCCCACAACAATAGCTGTGTTAGCACGGAACACCAGGTACTTGCTCTTCTTGAACGTCTCATGTCAACCCTACGGCGTACCAACTGATTTATTTCCATGTTAAAGATGAAGAAACTGACGTTCCAAGTGTTTAAACCACAAAATCCCAAATAAGTTGGGGCGAGCTAGCACCCTGGCGTCTGAGATCTCAGCCACCGTGCAATAGTGGCAAGGACCCAGGAGGATCTTTACGCTCCAAACCCCACCGAAAGGGGGGCAAAGGTCCCCAGGCAGGCCCAGGGAGTCTGCTCAAGATGGAGCCCTGATGCGGGGAAACGGGGCTGTGCTCCCGCCCAGAGGCCGTGTGCTGGGGAGCCTGGGGACAGGCTGCTCTCTGTCTCTGAGCAGCTGGCCGCTCTCAAGGCCCAGCCCCAGCCCCAGCGGGAAGCAGGCTGAAGGCGGCCCCGAGCTGGCAGCCTCGGCCAGCCCCATGAGCAGCAGCTCTGAGACTCTCCTTCCGTCAGGGCCCAAGAAGCTGGGTGGGGAGGCCCAGGGCCCTCCTTCTTCCCCCAGTCTCAGTCCCTCATCCCCAAGCCCAAAGCAGCAGCAGAGCGGGCCCCGATGGCAGGAGGTCACTCTGGCTACATGGTCTCCAGGGTCCATTGGTCCCGCTGATTAGTTTGGGAGCTACAGCACCAGGTTCAGCCTTACGGGGCAGGGCTGACCTCCAGGAAGGTCACTGCAGCCTCTTCCCAGATCAGGTAAGAAAGCTAGCTCATTGCCAAATGAGCTCAGATCCACCCCCACGGTTCCCCCCTAGCAGACTCACGGAGAGCTGGTGAGTCCCACCTTAGGAAGTCCTTCCTCATACCTCACCTGAGTCCTTCCTGCTGCAGTTCAGCCAGGCCCATTGCCTCATGCAAGAAATGCTTCTGCTTCCAAAGGCACCCTTTGTGACATTGCTAAAATGCAACTCCACGAGCAACACAGCCATCACAGAAGCCATTAAACCAGCCGGCAGCTGCCGTGGGGTCAAGAATTTCATTTTAGTGAGAAAAGGCTGGAGGCTTCGACTCTCCTCCCCCTAGCCCCTACCCAAATTCAGGACCCAGA
>ML108508.1:0-14452 GCA_003697995.1 Taxidea taxus jeffersonii | reverse complement strand
GGCAGAGGGAGAAAAAATCATTCACAGCTTCTTTTGACCTGCCAAGGACTTTTTCCACATCTTTCCCTGGGCTCAGGGGCCCAGATAAGGAAGCAGCTTCTGCATGGCTCTGCCTGAGCTTCACTCAATGGGCATCTGCTCCGAGGCCTTTCTGCAAAAGCTTTAAAAGTCCCATTTCGCCAGGGAGCTGGAAGCTGGGGGAGGCGTTGGCTCCGAACAATAAGGGAAATTTATTAGGGATCAGGGCTGCCAGGAGGATGGAGCAGGCAGATGCTGTCGGAGACGCAAAGGGTTATTTAATGCGGTAAACCCAAAGGCTCCTTTAGAAGTCAAGTGCTCACACGGGAGGCCCTACACTCGGCAACCTTCCTTTTCAGAATCCCTCTCCTCCCCCCCAAACCCCAATCCCAAGTCAGACTTATTTCCTATCCTTTGCCACTGGGCAAATATTGACTTTCTTTCACTCAGCGTTGCCAGTGGAACTGAGACCAGCGGGGCTGGCTATTGTCTCCTTCCTCAGCGGCGAGGGCAAGGCAGGCTGTCAGCAGAAGAGCTCTGAGCAGGGCCGACAGAGACGCGTCAAGAAAGCAAGCCTGGAAGGAATATCATGGTCCTGGGAGTAATATTTCTGTCCTTCTTTCTTCTGCTTTATCTTTCTGTCCTCTATCCCTTTCTCAAGCACACTGGGGTTTATTTTCTCACATTCTGGCTGTCCTGCGGCCTTGTAGCGTGTCTGACCCAGGAGAGGCAGCCTACGACAGCTGGCAAGCGACCAGAGCTCTGGCCCGGGAATTACAGTCTCAGACACGGGGCAACCTTTTGCTAGTCTTGCCATTTTTCTGGGACCTCAGTGTTCTCATCTGCAAAATGGGAATGTCAGACTAGATGCTCTCAGGATTGGGTTGGAGGTGCTTTCCCACCCATAACCCCTGTCCTCTCCGTGGCCATCAAGGCATAATGCCTTGTGCTCTCTGATTTTAGAAGATCTGGAAAATACCTGCTTGGTACTTACTGAGGAGAGTGGCAAGAGCACTGCACAAGGGCCCCCAGATGCAGACTCAGTGCCTCCCCCAGCACTAACGGGCCGTGTGGTCCTAGGAAAGGGGCTCCCCCTCCCTGAGTCTCAGTTTGCCCATAATCAAAGTCAGACTGGATGAGATGAACTGCACGGCCTCCTCCAGTGCCTCGTGCTGAGATTCCATCACCTAACCCATCCCCAGGAGCGGAGATGCCTTTTCCCCAAGACCTCATTTTACAGCCCTTCCCTTGCGACTAACCTTGAGTGGAAGGCTGTAGCACCTCCGTGCTTGTATGCACCAGCACGGGGCAGTTCCGTTAACCTCCCTGCTCTCTCTGACAGACTCACACTCTGCCCCCCGTGACTGAGCTCACCCCTCCATGGGCCCTGGGACAAGGACCAGTGCATCCAGACTCCTGAAGCCCAAGCCAGGGCACGGAGGGAACCAGTCTCAGTAGCCTGTGCCTGGTGACAACTGCACCACTGTGGGCTTTGTCCCCACCCTTCCTTTAACCCGAGCCCCCCTTAGTGACAACACAGAGCCTCAAAAACTCATTGCTTATGCCGCACCCAGTCCCCACTTAGAAATGCCCATATTCATGGTCCTGGGAGGAATTTTATAGAAGTTATTCTCATGTAATCTTCATAAGAACCCTAGGTTATAGGTAATTTTCTTCCCAATTCACGGATGAGATAGCTGAGGCTCAGCAAGGTTACGTAATTTGCCCAGCTTCACACAACTCATAAGAAGAGAGAGCCAAGATGAGAACCCAGGTCTATCTGTGCACAAAGACTTTGCTCTTAACCCTCAGCATTCTTACTAAGAGAAAGATGGCATCCCCTCCCCCCGGGCTGTCCTTGAATTGTGACCAAGGGGCAGGGAGCCTTGATGCCCAGATGATGCCCACAAACCTCCCACTCCATCCCACTGAGCTTCAGCAAGGGCAGTGCCAACCAGGCCCTGAACCCAAAGGGTCGGAAGGACCTTGGATTCATCTCAAGCAACTTTTCACCTTGCAAATGAAGAATCAGAGGCCTGTGGATGGGACTTGCCTAAAGTCACCCCAAGAGCTGGCCCTGCCACCCCTCCTCCCAGCCACCCAGTGCACCCCGTCTGGTCTGGCTCTGAGATTTGGGATCCTGAGAGTCCCCCCAGGGCTGAACCAGTGCCTTTGTCAGCCCGTCCACCCAGCCCAGACATGTCTCTGGCTCCTTGCCCCGGGGATCCAGTCTCAGCCCTCCCTGGGCTTGGGGGGGGGGAGGGGCTCATTCCTGGAAAGTTCAGAAAGTGGAGTCAAACCCCATGTGTCCTCACCACGGAAGGGCCTGGAAGGGACCAGAGGCATGGCAGAAAGTGGGGAAGGGAGAGCTAGAGGCAAACAGGTATGAGGTTATAGGAAAGTCAAGCAGTTTTTTTTCTTTCACATGAAGTTTCTGCTGCAGAATGATGTTAATGGTGAAAGAGGAGGGGGGAGAGGGGGAGAAAGAGGGAGAAGGGGAAATGGGGGGAGAGGGAGGGAGAGAGGGAGAGGAGAAGAGAGGGAAGGAGAGAGGGAGGGAGGGGGAAAGAGGGAGGGAGAGAGGCAGCCGTCCCAGAGGGAAGCTCTGGAAGCCCAAAGGAGATCCCAGGGCCCCCTTGGCAGGGAGGCACACAGGCTTTCAGGATACCAGGACTAGTAGCTACCACTCACTGAGGACGCAGAGGGCTCAGCACTGGATGAAGCATTTTTTGAGCATTTCTTGTTTAATCCTCACAACAATCCTAAAATACCACCACTATTTTCATTTCAACCCAGTAACTGAAACTCAAAGATGTAAAATCCTGTATCTCACTCAAGGTCACTCAGCTAACAACAGTAGAGCCCAGGGTCTCCCGAGGATTCACTCCAGGGCCCTGCAAAGCCTTGAAAGGGGCCCCTTCTTATAGGGAGTTGAGGCTCTGGTGGTCTCCGTGCTGGGGACAGAAGTGCTGGGGACAGAAGCATGTGTGAGGCCAAGGCTGGGGAGCACCACCTGCCCCATCACCCAGCTGAGCCCCCTGCTGGCTACTCAGACATCAGTCTGGAACTCCAGCCACAGAACCACAAGGTGGGAAGGGCCAGGGGAAGTGATTCAGTTCAACCCTCTCCATGGACAGGTAAGGACAGCAAGGAAGGGGCTTGCCCAAGGTCACACAAGGTCATACAAATTGGAGGCAGGGCCTGGAATGAAACTCTTGTCTCCTGTCTTAAGCCAGGACTCTCCGCCACAACACCCTGAGGCCCAGGAAGAAGCTAAGGTCCCATCCCACCTGCAGATGAAACCAGAGTTCACCCGAGGAGTGAGATGAGGTTTTTCCATGGCAGAGGCTTCGAGGATGCCCAGTGGAGTGCTGGGGGCTACTGTAGTGGAGATCTCTCTAATCAGAGACAGGATCTTTCTAAACATAATTCCTTCAGATCACCCTTGTCTGAGGTGGATGCAGCCCTGTCCAGAGCCAGGGGTCAGACAGCATGACCTTGGGGGGTCCTTGACATCCCCCTTTTGCCCAGGGGACTCCTATCTGTCCCTGGGAATCTCTTCTTAGGGAAGCTCTGCCCCCAGCAAGGATGTGTGGCATTAGGAAGCCAGATACTCTCACAGCCCGACTGGAAATTCTCCAAGTGGGAAAAAATGATGGATATGCAGGTAGAGGGTCTCAAGGCCCTGCTGACTTTCTTAGGGGGTGGGGAGGCACAGCTTTCCAGAGGCTAGGTCACAGGAGGAAGGCAGCTCCTGAGGCTGCACCCCATCCATTCCTTCCATTGGCCTCCCCTGCATGCTGGGGCCTGCAGGTGTCAGAACCGGGAGACTTCAGATCCAGAAGCTCCCAAACCCCATTCTGCAGATTACCAGACTGAGGTTCAGAGGACTAAGTGAGTTGTCCAAGGTCACAGGCTGGGTCAGAATGGAAGCATCCTGACTTCCCCTGGAATGCTGGGTACAGTTCCACACTGCTATCTCCTCCCCAGGAAGTGAGCGCTGAGCTCCCCGCAGAGAGGCCTTGGATCAAGGGCGTGAATTCCTAGGCTCCAAAGCAAGGGACCGGCATCCCGGAGGCTGGTTCCCCTGACCACCCTGTTCCCCACCAGACGTCCCCATTCCTGACTGGGGCACCAAGTGTCTCCATCTTCGTGAAGTTCAGAGAGGTGCAACAACTTGTCCAAGGTCACACAGCAAACTGAATAGAGCGTGCCCTCCTCCTGCGTTGTTGCCCCTTCCCCAGCCCCCACCCGTCTCTCCAAGCTCTGCAGCTTGCCAGAATCCTTAAGACCGGGCTTCCTCCAACAAACGGAGCCGCGGCGCTCGTTGGGAGTATGAAAAAGTTTCGAGGAGAGGAAGGGGCGAAGATGCCGCGGTCCATACCAGCCCCAGACCGCTGCGGCAGCGCGGGTGGCGCGTAAGGGAATAGAGCTCCGCGCACCGCCAGTGTCCACAACGTGTCCCGCTCTGCGCCAGGGGGCTCCCGAGCTCCGCGCGCGGGGCCCTTTGGCTCAGCCTCACTGCGGCGGGGGCGGCGGGGGGCCCCACGTGCCCCGCACCCACTTTTCACTGTACACCTTCATCGGCCTCCCCCGCACCGCCTCCCGCCGTGCCCCGCTAGCCCCGGGTGCCCGCGCAGCTGCACCGCGGCCTCTCGCCTTCTCCCCGCGCGCGTCCCGCGCTCCCCGCGAGGAGAAGCAGGGCAATGGCGAGGGGTTCCCGGCATAATTCAGGACGCTTCCCCCGGGACCCACCCAGTGGTTCGGAAGCAAGTGGATTTCCGAAGCCCACTCCCCCCACCGCGGGCTCCGTCCCGCACTTAGTTTATCCGGCTGTGAGCGCCGAGCCCAGAAAAAGTCGGAGCGTCCCAGATTGGCGACCCTGCATCCATCCGCCCCGCGCCCCAGGCCCTCCAGGTGGCCGCGGATGGTCGGCGCGCGGCTGCGCTCGGGACCACGCGTTGCCCTCGCAGGGTGTCCCCGCCCGGGGCAGCTCTTACCGGGGACGTCCGTGCGCGGTGCGGCGTGAGCTCGCCCAGAGGGCAGAGCGCGGGGACGGCCGGGGTCTCGAAGTCGCGGTCCCCTCTTTCCACTTCGCGGCGGGCCGGGCCGCTGCGGCTCTCCTCCCGCCCGCCCGCCCGCTCGCCCGCTCGCCCGCGCTCTCTCTCTCTCTGCAGTAGTAACAGCCCGATCCCGCTCCCCCCGCCCGCCGATTGAGATGCTCCTCACATCCGCCTGCACACAGCGCGTGCCGGCCCCTCCGAGGGCGATCCCCGCAAACCGCGGCGCAGGGCCCCCGCCCCAGCAATCCCCGCTCGGGGGAGGCCGCCCCCGCACGCCCCGCGGCCCCCTGCTCGGGGCCGGACCGCCGGTGGGCGGGGAGGGAGGGGCGACAGGGAAGGGGAGGTGTGTGCGAGAGAGACGCGGCGTGCGGGAAAGGGGTTCGACCCGGCGCGCCCCTAGAGAAGTTTGCGGTGGGTGGGGCCGGCCTCGGGTCCCCGAAGCCCCGCGGGGCAATGCGGAGGAGTCCCCTCCCGCCCCGTACCCTCCTGCGACACTCCCCACCCCACCCGCGCCACCCACGAGCTCTACGAGCCTCTCGGGAGCGGGGACCGGCTGGGGGAGGGGCTCGGGGAGGAGGATCGCGGCGCGGTCGGGAACAGACTAGCGGGTAGGAGGGAGCCGATTTGCTTCAGGGGAAACGGATGAAGGTTTTCCTGAGTCGGGAACGGAAAGAAAGGGGAGGGAGAAGGGGAGTGATGGAGACAAAAGGCAGAGAGCAGGGGAGAAGGGGCGGTGGGGGTGTCTGGCCCGGAGAGCTCCGACAGGGCGCAGGCCCCCGCTTCAAGGCGGGAGGGTGAAGTAGGGACGGGCTGCCGGGGCTCTTCTCCCGTCCCTCGGAAGGGGAGGAAGCGGGTGGAGGGGCCCCTGGGAAGTGTGCGCTGCCCCGGACCTGGGCCTGACCCCCAGGGAGGAACCCACCGAAAGGGCTCCGGCCGGAGGGACCCTGAGACTCCCCGCTTGCCACAACTCCGCTTTCTCCCTCTTGGGGAACGCCAGGCCCCAACCCTCCCAGAGCGCCGGGAGGACCAGGAGTTGCCCCTACACACAGCACAGGAAGGGGCGGGGAGGGCTGCGTGCCCGGTGGGGCTTGGCCTGGGCCTCACCCTCGCGCCTCCGCCCTCAGGGCTCCCTCTCAGCCCCGTCCAGTGTGTGCTGGTGTGGTGCCACCACCCATCCCCGGACCTTCCCAGCCCAGCCCCGCCCCGCCCCACCCCACCCCTGCCCTCTTCCCCATGGCTTCCCCTCCCCCTCAGCTTCCTCCCGTTTGCTCCTGTACTAAAGATCGAGACTCAAGAATCCAAGTTCGGGGTTTGACCCAGGAGGTGATTCTCCCGTCACACCCCCCCCCCAAAATTCCCATATGTGTATGTGTTGGGGAGGGCGTCCCTCAGAGCTTTCCAGGGCTTCTTATCTCCACAGACTGTGAGGAACCCTGGGAATTCCCTATACCTGCAGCGAATCCCCTCTCCCTGGCCCAGCCCCCTGACATCACCCCAGAGCCCGGCCACTGCAATACTGCGACACCCGCCGCTTCTGGCTGGGCTGGAGCCTCTCTTTAGAACAGCAGCTCGCTAGTCACGGCCCCTGGGCTGCAGAAATAGCTGATTCGGGGATTTCCAGGCTGTGAGCGAGTGGGGGAGCGTGTGCCACCCATGTCCCAGGCTGGGGCCGCACATCACTGCTGTGTTTAGGTGTGGGCTAGGGGACAAGACAGAGGCCCCAGGAGATTCTCTGGTCAGCTCTGCTGACCCCTCACTGGATGGAAAAGGGGATCGACCATCAAAGCCTCAAGGTCAGATGCTCTGCAGGGAGGACACTAGGGATTCTCCCCCACAGACCACAGGGCTGCTGGCCTCCCACAGTGCGGGGGGGGGGGGGGGGGCTTGTCACTTGTCTGCTCCCTTTCTAGAGGAAAAAACGCTTCTCTTTTGAGATCCACCAAAGGCTTTTTTGCCAGGAGGAGGGATAAAAGGGCTGAAAGTTCAGCGGCCTGGATGGGGCACAGACTGGGATGGGATGTCCTGAGACACTGGGACAGTGGATGCCTTGATGACTGCAACGGACTGCTGCGTGGATGCTGGGGGATGGAGGACAGGAACCCCCGGCTCCTTCTGGTAAAATGGAGGAAAAGATACCTGAGTCTCATCAAAGCTGTTGCCAGTTAAATTGAGTCTAATGACAGAAAATAAAGCATTTATATAGGACTGCGTCTGCTCATGAAAATCCCTGTGTTCAATGCATAAGCCTCCTCCACTGTGGCCTCTCCCCTCCTGGGGGAGTGGGATTCTGATAGGGTAGGGAAGGATCAGGTGACATTTGCACAGGCAGGGGGCTGAGTCAAGATGGGGAGGGGGGAGCAGTGTGGTCCTTTTGAGAAAAGCTAGCTTTGGTTTGCTGAGAGCCCCTAGGGCCCCAGAGGGGCACCCCCACCACAGTCCACCACAGGGTGGTAGCAACAGCTTATAGCCTTGATTTTACTTGATCCTTTTAAACAATCCCAGGAGGTAGCAAGGCAAGAAAGGGACAATTCTTCAATGAGGTATAGGGAGCCCTCAAAGGGGGAGTGAGTCCCCCAGGTGCCTGTGTTGTTCTGGTAGGGAGTTAAGAGCATGGAGCTGGGTCCTGTGACCTCACATGCTGACCCTCCGAGCTGGTTGCATAGCTCTAGCTGGGGCCTGTTCTCCAGGGGCTCCTTACAGTTACCTCTCCTACCGCCCGCCTTCTTGTAGACATTTCTAGATGTGGCCCCTGCCCACCCTCCAGCTCGTCCTGCCACCACCCCTCCCAACTCCCTCACCCTCTGAGCTCCAGCTGCCCTGATCTTGCAGGTCTGGAAAAGACTGTGCTCTTCCCTGCCACAGAGCCTTTGCACAAGCTGTCCTCTGATGGAGGACACTTGTCCTTTCTGCCCCATGTCACCACACCAACTCCCCTCTGTACTGCCTGCCAATCTCAATTCCCTGGCACCTCTCTTGTGTACCCAGTGCTTCTCCTCTCTATCACTTGTCACCCTTGCCATTTCCTGCTGGAAACTACCACCCTCCACTAGACTGTAAGCTCCAGGAGGGAAAGGAACCCCTGCCCATCCAGCCAGTGCAGAGTCAGCACCCAATAAATCTTAGTGGTTCTAAGTCAGAGTCCTCAAATCCTGGCACAGCCCCTTGTGTGCTGTGCTGTGTGACCTTGGGCGAATTACATAACCTCTCTGAGCCTCAGCTTTCTCACGTGCATTGTGGAGATTTTAATTATAAAATAGGGTTATCTCAAGGATTACAAGGAGTAATTAATGTAGAGAGACTAACAGTGCCATTCCTCGCATACCCATTTTAGAGAAATAAAGTTTGTAAAGAAATACAAATGAATGAGGGTTGAAGGAAGAAAGGAATGGCCCATATTCCTCTGCTTCCAAGCTTCTCCATGGGGTGCTCAGTGAATCCCCTCTCCTTGGCCTCCCCAGGCTTCTGGGACCAAGTAGTCAGCATTTACCCTGGCTCCTTCCTCCCCACCCAGGCTTTGCCTTTCAGCCCAACATGGCTTCTCTGCTCTGACCCTGCGCTGGCTTCAGCGGCTGGCACAACCCAACCCCGCTTGGAGCTTGGCGGCAGGCACTGGCAGAGCCTAGCAGAGGGCAGCAAGGTAGTCTCCTTCCTGATCTGTATCAGCATCTCCCAGAAAATCATCTCCAGCTAAGTCCACAGACTAAAACCAGTCCCCTCACCTCCCTCCCGGTGAGATGGCAAAGTTTGAGCTCCTCCTACACAGAAATTCTGGAGCTGCCCCGGAGCTCTGGGCTCTAAGCCAACGCCGCAGGATCGGGCTCCTGTGGCCCATATGTTTCCTGGGCCCGTGGATGGAGGGCCATGTGGGGAAGAGGTGTCCTGAAGAGGATTTTGCAGGCTCCCCAGGCTGGCTTCCTGTTGCTGTTCAGATGTCCCCCTTTCTGTGTGAGTGACCGGGGCCTTCCTGAAAGCTAGCGCTTAGGAGGTTGACAGCCCCTTCCCCCCAGCCCTATTCCTCGAGCAGCCCCACAGCCGGTGCTCTGGAGGAGCAGCTGAGGCAGCCTTGCTGGAAACCCCCAGCCCACAGCCCAAGCCCAGGCTGACCGAGAGGGAGAAAGAGGGGAGGAGAAGGAGAAGAGGACGCTTGAAAAGCCAACCTAGCTCTTCACCTTGACCAAGTTCCCTCCCCACTCCAGACCTGTCCAGACAAAATAATGACTCTCTATCCTTCCCTTCCAGAAATGCTACTGGATTTCTGCAAAGAGCTTCTAAATCCTGCAGCCACCACCAAGTCCATCACTAGTGCTAACAGAGCCCTGCTGCCTCCTCCACCCCATTCCCCTCCCTCCCTCCCCCTCAGCTTCACCCAGCAGCAGCGGTCTCTAGTGTTTGTCACCGGCCATAAGACTTAGAATCATGGGGTCTTCACAGCAGTCCTAGGTGACAGGGTGGAAACTACGCTGGGTAAAAACACAGGCTCCAGGGGCGCCTGGGTGGCTCAGTCATTAAGTGTCTGCCTTCAGCTCAGGTCATGATCCCAGTGTCCTGGGATCGAATCCCATATTGGGCTCCCTGCTCAGCGGGGAGCCTGCTTCTCCCTCTCCAGCTCCCCTGTACTTGCATTCCCTCTCTCGCTGTCTCTGTCATAAATCAATAAAAAATGTTTTAAAAAAATAAAAAATAAAAAAACCGCAGGCTCCAGCTGTATAACCTTGGGCAAGTTTCTCAACCTCTGGGCGCCTCATCTGTAAACTAGGAACAAAAATGGTATCTATCCTGTGCAGTCATTATGAATATTGCATGAGTCAATACATGTGAGACATTTAGAACAATGTCTGGGACATAATAAGTAGTTAGTACATGTTAGTTCTTATTTTTATATTACCTCTATTTTGCAGGTGAGGAAACCGATAAAAACACCTGTTTATTTTTTTTTAATATTTTATTTGTTTATTTGACAGAGATTACAAGTAGGCAGAGAAGCAGGCAGAGATAGAGGAGGAAGCAGGATCCCCGCTGAGCAGACAGCCCTGATGGGGGGCTCGATCCCAGGACCCTGGGATCATGACCTGAGCCGAAGGCAGAGGCTCTAACCCACTGAGCCACCCAGATGCCCCAAAACAGCTGTTTATTGAGTGCTTACTCTGTGCTAGGTGGTTTTATGTTGTGGGGGGCGAGAAGTCCAGGAGGGTTACGGCCGAGAATCATCTGCATGCACTAAATCTGGGGAGTGCGCGAACACCCCTCCTCTTCTGGAGTATATATTTGCATCCGCTGGTTTACATGGGGGCTACACAGTGGTACCCTCGGGGAGCTTGAACTTCGTCTATAATGGGCTCTAGATGTTTCTGATAAATAAATTGTCAAAAAGAAGGAATACAGGGGCGCCTAGGTGGCTCAGTGGGTTAAAGCCTCTGCCTTCGGCTCAGGTCATGATCCCAGGGTCCTGGGATCGGGCATCGGGCTCTCTGCTCAGTGGGGAGCCTGCTTCCCTTCCTCTGTCTCTCTCTCTCTCTCTCTCTCTCTCTCTCTCTCTGCCTGCCTCTAGGCCTACTAAGATAAATAAAATCTTAAAAGAAGAAGAAGAAGAAGAAGAAGAAGAAGGAATACAGCTGACAAAATGAGCCAGACCCCACAGGAGGGCTTGAGGGTCAGAGGGAGTGCCCTCCAGGTTGGGGAGAGTGGCTCGCACTTGACCTTGCCTCACTCAGTGGTCTGGAAAGAGAAAGAGCTGTGCGTAAACAGAAGGGAGGTCTCAAGGGCCAGCCTCCTAAATCTGACACCTCAGGCCACCCTGTCCCTCAGATGAGTATTTCCCGGTGGGGGGGCGGGGAATACTGTTCTCAGTCTCCTCTTTGAAAGAGCGCATGCAGGGCAGGGGAAAGATGGGGAGCCCCAGATGATGGGCACATCAGAGGGAGGAGCAGGGAGAGGCTGCAAAGAGCAGCTGGGACAGTGAAAAGGTGTGGGGAACCAAGACACAAAGACACCGACGGCAGGGTCAGCCCAGAGCCACGTGGCAGCACGCATTAGGAGGACCCCACACAGGGGCCCACTGTGGCAGACTCAGGGAACTAGACTTCCCGTAGGAGCAGGTGGGTGCTGAGACGCTAAAAGACAGTGACAGCCGTGGGGACAGGAAACACACATGGGGAGTGTGTTCTGTGCCAGGCACTTTTTAAGTGTTCAGCATGAACTTACTTGTTGCAATAACCTTAGGAACAAGGATCATTCTTATTCCCAGTTTATAGATGGGAAAACTGAGGCAGAGTGAGATAAAGTAACTTGCCAAGGTCATGCAGCTAGGAAGTGGAAGATGCAGGATTTGATTCTGATTTTCTGCTTCTGAGGCCATGCTCTAAACTCCTCTGTCCCACGCCTTGCCAATCCTTAGCATGTGCCCTTGTTCCTAACCAAAGCAGGACAGGGGCGGGGGCACTGGGTCCTCCGTAAGTTTTTACAACGACCTTATGAAATCAGTGTTTGTCCCCGTTTCACTGCTGAGTAAAGCGAGGCTCAAAAAATGCAAATGATTCGCCCAAGTTCACATAGCTGGGAAGTGCGAGAGCCGGGATCCGAGGGCTGGCCTAGGGGGCCCTCACGCTCATCCAGCTCCTGGGGTGTGACGTGACTTTCCAAGACCACCCAGCTACCTCCAGTTTCTCAGGCTGCTGTAAGTTCAGTCCCAGTCTTCCTGTCACAAGAGAACAAATCATCTCCATGTCCCCCGTTTTCCTGGACATGAGGAGGGAGTCCGAGTGCTCTCTAGTCTCAGGCCAGACATGCAGGCCATCTAAGAACAACTGTCGGGCAGAGGGCCCTGAGGAGGGAAAGGGACTTGTGTCAGAGGATCTTCCCAGAGAATTCAGGAAGCCAACATAATCCGCTCCCATTACCATGGGTGTGTAAGCGGCAGTCCGAGGAGCTTTGTCTACCTGGGCAAGCCTCACGCTTCCAGGTCAGTCTGCCCACCTGCAAGCAGGGATTCTAGCTGGCCTGAGACCATCACCAACAAGGGGCCTCGTGTTTGCGCAAGGTGACATTTCTGTCGCCATCTACTGGTCAGAGGATATATGTACAGGACATGGCATGAGCGTATATTCCTTTTAGGGTGACTGGTCTAGTGGGTCTTTGGGATTTATTTGTCAGAGGGAGAGGGAGAGCACAAGCAGGGGGAGCGGCAGGCAGAGGAAGAAGCAGGCTCCTGAGGAGCAGGGAGCCTGACACAAGGCTCCATCCCAGGACCCTGGGATCATGACCCTAGCTGAAGGCAGACGCTTACCCAATTGAGCCACCCAGGAGTCCCTGCAGGGGGCGGCTTTAAGCCACACAGGTGAGGGCCTCGTGCAAGGCCTGGAAGCAGGGTGCTGTCAGCAGCGGTGGCTCAGCGGCCACGCTGGATGGAGAAGAGGCGGGCCACTGCCATAGGTAGGTGAGAGATGATCCCAGCCTGGACAGGGAGCACAGGGGGAGTGAAGAGGAAGGGGAGGAAGACTCCCCATACTGGTGACTGGGAGTGCAGGGTTGGGGAGAGGAGCCCAATGTGGCTCTGATGTCTGGCTTGTGTCTCACCACCTTTCAAGATGGTGAAGTCATTCACTAAGAGAGGCAGTTCCCCCACAGGGGGACGCGGGGTGGGTGAGGGAGAGGGATGTGAGCTGTGAGTTCGCTTGCAGGTAGGTTCCGTGGGGAACCTGTGCTAGATTTAGGAGAGGTCTGGTGGGCACTTGGAAACACGGGCCTGGAGTTCAGGAAGGAGGTTTAGGCAGGAGATATGCCTTTGGAAGTCACTGATTCATAAATCATAAAGAAAACCTTGCTCTGAAGATGTTAATGACCCAGTGAGTGGCAGCGACTGGATTTGATCCCCAGCTGTTGCATCCCTATGCTGGTTACTTCTCCCACCTCAGCACATTCCTACCTATTAATAGTTACTACTTTGGGGAGCCTGGGTGGCTCAGTCGGTTAAGCGGCTGCCTTCGGCTCAAGTCATGATCCCAGGGTCCTGGATTGGAGCCTTGGGTCAGGCTCCCTGCTCCTCGGGGCCCTGCTTCTCCCTCTGCCTGCCGTTCCCCCTGCTTGTGCTCTCTCTTACTATCCCTCTCTCTGTGTCAAATAAATAAATACAAATATTTTTTAAAATAGTTACTACTTTTCAGGGGTAAGTTTCTATTCCGATATTATTCTACCCATTTTACAGAACTGGAAAGTTGAGGCGCATTTTTAAATAAGCCACACAAGTTGATTAGAGGGTCTGGAGTAGTGTCCGTCACAGCCATTCAGCCAGAACCCTCTCTGGAGGGTGCAGAGCGGGTGGCAGTCGATGCCCACAGAAAGGATGCCATTGGAGAGGAACACCACTTACCCCTTTGTCTTGAGTGGCATCTCAGCTCAGAAGGACGGTTTGGAAGTCTGGCTTGCTGGGGAGAAGTGGGCATGTGTCGAGGGTTGTGGTGGCGGCAAAGTTAGAACTCATGGGCCGTGCAGATGTGGGGGCGACAGGGAGTGTGAGGGGGTTGTTTCCATCTTCACTGTTCTCCCAGAATCCACCACACAGACCCCCTAAGCTTTTCATTTCTCACTCTCCTTCAGTGGCCGGCACCGGTCCTTCTGCAGGAGACCCGTCCCAGATCTATCTGTCTTCCCTGCTTTCTGCATCCTTGGCAACAACGGATGAGTGCAGGGGGACAGGAGTCAGTCCCCCTGCGACGGTGGGACGGCTGGAGCCCCAGGGCCAAGGCGGGAGGCCACCTGCTGCGGTACAGGGCTTCTTCTCAACATCCGTCACCGTCACCGTCACCGGAGGAGCTGGCAAGAAAGATGGCCAGCCTCCCCCTACCCTCCCCTCCGCCCCGAGATTCAGATTCAATTAGCCTGGGAGGGGCCCGAGCGTCCGTCATTCTCTGTGTAGCCAAGGGTGAGAACGGCCTGCTTCAGAACGAGTCTCTGCTGTGGCTTCAAAGTCAGACCTGGAATCTCCGCTCTGCCTTACTGTCAACGGTGCGACTTGGATGAATGACTTAAACTCTCTGAGTTCTGTTTCTTTCTCTGAAGGAATGTTCAGAGCCAATTCACCCAAGAGAAGACATACAGAGCACCATGCCTCGAGCTTGGGTTGCCCTTTGATACCTGTCACTCGGCCCCCAACCTCCAACTCCCTCAGAGTTCGGGGTTTCCTCTTAAGCAAAACCTGCGAGAAGTCCCCCAGCTCGGCAACCCACGGAAAATAGTTCTCTCCCCAAGGGTGGCATTTCCCCCCTGACTCCGCATGTGTGGCTGGATACTGCGGTGCCATTACCTTCACTGAAAATCCTGAGCATCACCCTTTTCCAGCGGCAGCCAGCCAAAAGACTGCCCTCTGGCCATCACGG